>CAJVRM010000289.1:0-43510 GCA_911693285.1 Hymenoscyphus albidus | reverse complement strand
ATATGATAAGATTGATAACTAAGTTGAGCACGAAGCTCCTATCTAATGGCAGACGTGCCAGTCTTATATAGAACCTTCATCCTCAAGTACTATGATCTGGGTAGCCAACTCGCCTGTCGAGCTGGCGGTCCGTTTCGCTAGGTCGCCGAGCGATCCAGCGATCCAACTTAACCATGTGACCATAACCAATGGAAATCCCTGGATCGCTTAGCTACCCTAAGCGATCCCTATTTGCTATAAGAAACCTGGACGTGCCTGTCGAGAGTTGCGCCTCTTATTATGACAAGTATCACGTGAGCACGTGATTCGTGACACCTCCTAGTAAATAAATACCTCTTATCCCTTCTTATTATCGCTATTACTATTACTATCATAGTTATAAAGAGTTGTTATAAAGAAAGAGAAGACAAAGTACGAGGGGGAGAAAGGACAGACAAGTAGTAAACAATTGTTAGCATAACACGTGCTAGCCTAGCCGTTTTAGGAAGGTAGTATTCGGGGCTAGGGATAAGTAACACGCACGAAAATATTTCCCCGTTTCTGTCCTATCCGCAACCCTCTCTCTCTCTCTCTCTCTCTCTCTCTCTCTCTCTCTCTCTCTCTCTCTCTCTCTCTCTCTCTCTCTCTCTCTCTCTCTCTCTCTCTCTCTCTCTCTCTCTCTCTCTCTCTCTCTCTCTCTCTCTCTCTCTCTCTCTCTCTCTCTCTCTCTCTCTCTCTCTCTCTCTCTCTCTCTCTCTCTCTCTCTCTCTCTCTCTCTCTCTCTCTCTCTCTCTCTCTCTCTCTCTCTCTCTCTCTCTCTCTCTCTCTCTCTCTCTCTCTCTCTCTCTCTCTCTCTCTCTCTCTCTCTCTCTCTCTCTCTCTCTCTCTCTCTCTCTCTCTCTCTCTCTCTCTCTCTCTCTCTCTCTCTCTCTCTCTCTCTCTCTCTCTCTCTCTCTCTCTCTCTCTCTCTCTCTCTCTCTCTCTCTCTCTCTCTCTCTCTCTCTCTCTCTCTCTCTCTCTCTCTCTCTCTCTCTCTCTCTCTCTCTCTCTCTCTCTCTCTCTCTCTCTCTCTCTCTCTCTCTCTCTCTCTCTCTCTCTCTCTCTCTCTCTCTCTCTCTCTCTCTCTCTCTCTCTCTCTCTCTCTCTCTCTCTCTCTCTCTCTCTCTCTCTCTCTCTCTCTCTCTCTTTCTCTTCTAAACAAGTTACTAGGGCACAACCCTTATACGACAGTAAGGATGCGATAGTGAGGATGCGACAGTAAGGATGCGACAGTAAGGATGCGACAGTAAGGATGCGACAGTAAGGATGCGACAGTAAGGATGCGACAGTAAGGGAACAGGTAGTTAGGGTGTCTACATAAAAATACCTAGGCACGTGAAGTCTAAGGTGGGGGTGTGGGGGTAAAGGCACTCTAGCATAGTAGTAGTAAATATATAACTTTTACGATTTGCGATTTACGATTAAGTCATCTGGTTTAGTAGTAGATTCGGGATGCCGTATTAGTACATTCAGGATACCGTGACTATCCTAACTCCTTTTAAATAATAAAAACAATTCTTACCATTCCTAAACTTGCCAGGAAAATAGAGAGTAGATTTTCACTATTTCACTATTTCACTATTTCACTTCTTTACTTTTAATAGAAGTTTCCGATCGGCGTTCCGTAGTACTGTAGTCACGTTATTTGGTGATTTTGTGTAACATCGATCGTCTACAAAAGACGCAAACACTCGTCACTCCCCCATTTTTCAACACCAACAACTCCAAGGTTGGGACATTTTCATTACCTCGTCCTTCTCATCCACAATGCAAGATACACAACGAGAGACCACGATGGGACAGAAAGTAGACCCTGGGGTAGATGAATTGGGATCCTTTACTCAGGTTTGTGTTTTCCTGCCTTTTATTAATGTTTGCTGATATATTGTTAGGAGCTTGGTGGTCTCAAGGCTGAATTCAGGTTCCTCACCTTGCCGTTGGAAATTCGAATGATGGTGTATCGATTACTTCTTGTCTCCGATGAGCCTATTCCGGACTCGAGCCAACTCCGGTGTGTGGAATACGCGGGGATTTATCCGGCGATCCTCCGCACATGCCGACAGGTTCTGAACGAGGCTGGAACCATGCTTTATGCTGAGAATGTCTTCACTTTTGGGTTGGAGCCAGAGCAGGATCAAGAGTTTGGATGGTTTAGCGCGTGTATCTACACTTTTGGGAGACAGATGTCGGCCACACTTAGAGCCAGGCTACAGGACATGAAGAAGGTGCGGATTGAGGTCGACAAAGTGCCACGTTATGAGTCTGATGTCCGGGAATATGAATATCACCTGGGGGATGCGATCGAGGTTTTACTTAGAATACCGTTGGACTACTTGTTCGTAGGACTCCATTATAAAGGCTGGACTGCAGGAATTGTAAGTGTTCTTCGAGTTTTTTGATGCCCCCTTTCTGCCCTCACCTCCTCTTTCCTCAAACATGCTTCAAGACAATACTAATTCTGAGGTCCCCTACAGTCCGAGGCTCTGCAGCCATTTACCGCTCTCCGAGGCATTACTGAGCTTGTCCTCGAGGATTTTCCGGAGGGTTACGAGCAATATCTTTGATGGAAGATCAATGGCGATTACCCAAGTAATCCTCTAGTGATCACGTATGATACGTTGGTCGCTGGAGCAGGTCACTTAGATATATGCAGAGATGATATTAGAGGCGTATATCAGGCGATGAACGACAATGACGAATTGAAAGTTAAGCTCTGCAGAGATGAAATACTTCGCAAAATTGACGAGCAGATTGCTGAATTGGTTAAAGCGAAGACAGATATTTGCAAAAATGGTGTAGAGAGATCTTGACGAGTTTCTTTTGGGGGTTATATTCGGATCCTTCCTCGCTGCTCACCTTGTCTAGTACTAATGCATCACAGGGCGAGTGAATTGAAACAGGTTGGCAATTCGCGGCATGTAAGAAATGAAATCTCGGGAGTGTGCATAGCAGATCATTGTTCTAAATCTATCGGGATAATAAGTGGGAATGGGCTCCGATACATACAGGTGTGTATTTACTGATCGGATATGGGAAAGCCATAGCGTGTTTTGAAAGGGGTCAGTGGATCAGAGAATTTTGACTTGACTGTAAAGCGATTAGTTAGTTACCTTGGTAGGATAATAAAAGTTAGTACTACTTCTAAATTGCCCTAGAAGAGAGTTAATCTGCGCATCTTATGCCGTTTTTGAAATTCTCTAGGCAGAAGTAATCAATTCGCGATAAAATGCTGGCTAATGGCTATTCTCTCTACCAAGCGTACTATGTGCGGTAGTTTCATGTCAAAGGTCCAGGCTGAGTTGTACTGTAGGCGGATAAAAGAAGGCGTTTCTACGTACTGTATTATTTGTAAGTTTTTATTTTTTTCCTATTGCCGTCCTTTGTTTCTATCGTTTCCATACCAGTGCTGTTCCGATGTACCCACCATTATTTTTATTGGTCAATAAATTCGATTTATTGACCAATTCGGCGCTAATATCGGCGTTTGTGAGCTAGCTGTTAGAGTCACCATTATCACTTATTTGGGTAAAAATGAAGCTATCACCACTTATATTTATTTAACGTGGTTTATCAGCGAGTCGATCATATCACCGAGTCGATCACTTGTCCTTGGCACTACCTCCTCAAACTTCAACACACGTTTTCTTCAACTATTTACCATGGAAATTCAAACTCAAGAAGCGCGAATTACTCTAGCTATCGAGGCTATTCGGTCGTCCAAAAAACTAAGCAAACGCTCTGCGGCAAAGATCTACAATGTACCATATACGACTCTTTCCGACAGAATGGCTGGCCGAACCTACCGCCCAGATTCTCAAGCCAATTGTCATAAGTTGACTGAGTTAGAAGAGGAAGTGATTATTCGGTATATACTGGATATGGATTCCAGAGGATTTGCGCCCCGGCTCGCTGGTGTAGAAGATATGGCTAATTTTATCCTTGAATCGCGGGGGGGAAGACGCGTCGGCAAGCTCTGGGCCCATCGATTCGTACAACGACAACCAGACCTTAAGACGCGTTTTAATCGCGTTTACGACTTCCAGAGGGCCTTATGCGAAGATCCTGACGTGCTAGGCGCATGGTTCCGGCTAGTAGAGAATATGAGGGCGAAATATGGGGTTACAGACTCCGACTTCTACAACTTCGACGAGACAGGCTTTATGATGGGTGTTATTTGTCCTAGAATGGTTGTTACTCGTGCAGACCGACGTGGTAGAGGCAAGGCAGTTCAGCCAGGCAATCGGGAATGGGCTACAGCAATTGCCTGTATTAATGGGGAGGGCTGGAGTATTCCTCCATTCTTGGTAGTTCAGGGCAAGAACCATCTCTCCAACTGGTATACCGACGGCGGCCTCCCACCTAACTGGGTTATGAAACCGACAAGCAATGGTTGGACAAATAATGAAACAGGCCTGGAATGGTTAAAGCACTTTGATAAACACACTACAGCTCGTGCAAAGGGTCTGTATCGAATACTAGTTTTGGATGGGCACGAGAGTCATGAATCGGCTGAGTTCCAAGACTACTGTACGAAACACAACATTATTACTCTTGGACTACCTCCTCATTCATCCCATCTAACCCAGCCACTTGATGTTGGGTGCTATAGTGTGTTAAAACGAGCGTATGGTCGGCAGATTGAGACGTTTATCAAGGCCCATATCAACCATATTACAAAGGTTGAGTTCTTTCTAGCCTTTACAGCAGCATACAAGGAAACAATGACAGTCCTAAACTGTCAGTCTGGATTCCGCGGAGCTGGCCTAGTACCATTTAACCCGCAAGCAGTGCTTTCAAAGCTTGACGTAAGGTTACGGACTCCAACTCCCCCTCGGACGTGTAGTGCCAACTCCCTCCCCTGGGTGTCCCAGACCCCTTCCAACCCAACTGAAGCCCTTTCACAATCAACTCTTGTACGAAATCGTATAGCCTGTCATCAAGGAAGCTCGCCAACTCCACTTTTTCAAACAGTTGCTGCGTTAGCAAAGGGTACAGAGCGAATGGCACATGAGATGACCCTTTTGTCTGCTGAGGTCCGTACCCTTCGCGCTGCAAATGAAGCCCTAAGTAAACGCCGTAGGGCTAAAAAGACTCGTGTCCGCCAAGGAGGGGCACTTATAGTAGAGGATGTACAGGATATGTTAGCTCAGGAGGATGTAGATGAGCAAGTACGACGCGACATGCGTGAGGCGGGGGTTGGTTATAAGGAGGGGCAACCTTCTAGGCGGCGCTGTAGAACTTGTGGAAAAGCTGGTCATAACGCGCGAACTTGTCAAGAAGTTATAGATATATCTAGTTCGTCAGATATAGAGAGCGATAATTAATTTAATATATTGTGGTTGATTTATTTAGGTGTAAAGTTCTGTGCCAAGAAAAAGTGATCGACTCGGTGATATGATCGACTCGCTGATAAACCACGTTATATATAACTTATGCCCTGTTATAGTATAGCTCAGTTTCTCTTGCAAATTGCTCGTCTAACTTATCCTGTAGTACTATCGCTTCCGCCTCCTGAGCCTCGAGTGTGTGCCGGGGGGTACAGGGGGTACAGATGGTGAAGCTGGTGTAGCTGGTAGAGTATCTTGATCAGTTATAATATATAGTAAAAGAGAGAGAAGCGAGTTTAGTTTAAATAAAAAAAGGTAGGAAATAGTCTAATATACATAGATAAGTTAAGTATAAATTTAAGTACGTGAGCGAGAAAGCTCCAAAATCGTCTAATTACTAAGAGGGGAATACAAAAGACTCTTAAAACTTTTTATAAAAATTAGTATTCAATTAAATATGGTATACTAACTTCCGCTCTTATATATACGGTAAGGATATTAGGCTAATTATGTACGTTAAGTGTTGGCGATAGCTTCAAAACATCGTTAGCGAATAAGACAGCGAGCTCGTAAACGCTGAATATTAGCGCCGAATTAGTTAATAAGTCGATATTATTGGTTAATAAAAATAATGGTGGGTACATCGGAACAGTGCCAATTATTTTCATTTCTTTCCATTGGCTACGAAGTATGTATGTAAATATGTACAGTCTCTTAAGACTCAGTGAGAGGAGATAGGAATTCCATGATCGCTGTGTTTATAGAATTGGCTGTTAATGCTATTTACCCCAAACTCTTCTATGGTTTTGTGAGAGGAGGTAGCCCGGGATTGTTTGTTAAATGGAAAATGCCGCATATATGGTAGAAATAAAAGAAGGGAGGGCGGCATGAGATAGGACTGCGATTGAGGGTTATAGTTGATCTTCATCTTCCAATTCTTCCTTAGAGGATCGGATCGCGAGTTTATATGAAGAAAATATGATGCGCGTGCATGAAAAATTCGTAGAATTGCTGTACCTAGCGTGCCCTGGTAGCTTAGAACTCAGAATCCAAAATAAATGGCACTTGGAATTTGTTCCGGTGAGATGGTTCAGGTACTCGGTCAGATTAAAAACTCCTGATCGACTCTTTTTTCTTTCTTCTTAGAAGAAAGATATCCTAAGGAGGCTGTGGCTGGAACACAGGATAGCGAATTAACGGAGTGTAGTAAGAGTAATCGAATTTAGGAGTCATCAAATCATTCTTAAGCGAAGCCAGAAGACTCAATTAAAAGTGACTAATCTCCTTCTCGAATGGTTCTGCAAATGGCTATGCAACAAAACCATGCAGTAGATAGTGATTGGAAAGCTGGATTCTTGAGATTTGTAATCGTGTATCCGCTATAGAGCTATGCTATAAGTAAAAGGTTTTAAAAAGTATATGTATGTTCAGGAGCTAGTTAGACCTCATTTAAAACCCACCAATTCGGCAAGGTAATAACAACAAATAAGTAATAGAGCCATTTGATATTATTATTTTATGCTAAACTCACATAAACCTGACGTGGTCTATTTGTTTGGATTCCATGGTCGAAGATCCCATGTCACAAGTACGAGAGATGATAGAATCGAGGCAGCGTAACGACTTTTGTGTACTGATGATAAACGGGAAACCAACTATATTAAGTAAAAAACCACCATAATTCTAGAAACTGCCAATAGTGAAAGCAAAAACTGGTAACGAGTGACAGGAACATGCTATATCCGAAACAACCCTCCCGTGGTTCCCCAAATCCCATGATTCCAATCTAGGAGACATACCAAGAATCGCACCCTCTCATGTATCCTTATGAAATCCGCCACGTCTCTGCAACGAAAAGGTTCTTCGAAAGAAAAACACAAAGAAATCAGAATCATAAATCTTATCTGAATCTCAAACTCAGGACCTAAAAACTTTAGCAACAAAACAACAAAAGAAACAAAACCCCCACTAAAGGAAAAACGAACAAACAGCAGAAATAAACAAAAGAAAACAAACCACCCTCTAAATCCCACTCCCAAGTCCCCTTCTCCCCGCCAAATACGTCCCACAAAACCCCAATCTATCCCTTTCCTCCCTCTCCCGCTCTCTATCCCGATGCCTCCCACCAACTCCCTCAAGCGTCCCAAGGACAAGACTCCTACCAGTGACACCATTGATCCCACCCGTGCCCACCAAAACACCCGTATGCACCAACCCCGCAGCACCAATCAAATCCTCATCCGTGATGCGTCGTGAAGTCGTTGAATCCGAGGCACGATATAGATCTGTGGAGCGGGAGGGGTACAAATCTGAGGCGTAAGAGTCGGAGAGGTTGACGCCTAGGTATTGGAATAGGGCGATGAGTTTTGCTTCGCGGGCTGCTTCGAGGCGGTGGAGTCCCGCGCTGAGGAAGGGGGTGCGAGGGGGTGAGTGGGGGGTGTGGGTGAGGGGGAGGGAGTAGGTTGTTAGGATGCGGTCGAGGGTTTGGGCTGTGGGTTTTTGGTTAGTATGGTGTAGTTTCATGACTTATCAAGCGCCAGAGGACTATGGATGGGAATTCAGAGTGCGAAAGAGAGGACGAGATGGACGAAAGGGTGTGATATAAGGAAGGGTAAAAGGAGGACATGAAGGCAAGAGGAACTAACACTCCATGACCAGAAACTCCTCGATTCTCCGAGGGTAATCAAAGTCCCTCGGGTACCTCCCATCTTCCACACTAAGTTTGGGATGGATCTCGGCGTATGGCATACGTGGCGTCACACCACTATTAGCAATCTGAACCGTGAGGTTGATTCTATCCCATTGTCAGCAAAATACTCACACCCAAAAACCATCGACTCTGTACAACGACAAACAAACCACGATCCCCATCAACCCCCCAATCACCCAAACAAAAGAAAAACCCAAAATAACCAGAATGGTCAAAACCGGTTTGATCGAGGCCAGCAAACAGGTAAAAAGAAAAAGAAAAAGAAAAAGAAAAAAATAACGAACCTCCTAATATCATCCAACCTCACTGCCTCTTCAACCGTATACTCAACACCCACATCCCTCGCACTCACCAGCCCACTCCGCCTCACCTCCGGGTCACGGGAAAAGTAATCACCCCCCATGATCCGACAGAAGACGTCCCGTAACACGGCTTCCGAGTCGATGCTTCGGACCATGGTCTCGAGGGACAGGTCGGATGTCGTGCGGAAGGGGGCTCCGAGGGGCATGGATGGTGAGTTGTGGATTGGTGCTGGAGTTGGTTAGAGATGGGGACACAGGGTAAGGGGTTGAGAAGGTTACAGGTTTGCGTTTGGATGGTGGTGAAGGGTGGGGATGTGTTTATTTTTTTGAAGAGGGGAATAGACTTCGTCGACTTGATTTATATGTTCTCTTTGGTGATGATTAATGTACCCTTTGTCGTGTCTTCTTCGCTAACCAATATACCAGTAACCCGACGAGATGATCGCCGAGTTGCTCCCAAGGTTCGAGAGTCGAAATTGGAAGGGTTGCTTTGGATTAATTTTGTACCTGTACTTGGTGTTTTGCCTGGAGGCTTGCCCTGGCCAGTCGGTTGGTTGCTTGGTTTGCTTTGACACCCCTTTCCTGTTGGATTTTTGGTTAGTGACTTATCCTCGGAAGATCCCTTTCGCGACGGCGTAGGACTTCGAGGAGGAGGATGACAAATTATGTGGTTAGCGGGTGTAGGTTGTTGTTGATTGATTATGGTATGTATTGGTTGTGCTGGAGGTTGTATGATCTGCTGTGGTGGCGGATGCGAAACATAAACTGGTGGAGGAGGGGACTGGTTTATCACAATTGGTGGAGGAGGTGGTGAGTTTATTATAGGTCTGATTCTGGGACTACGCAACAGCCGAGGTAGTATCGCTCTCGCTACTGGCCTAAGTGGCTCAAGAAGAACTGGGCGAGGGGGTCTCAATCTTGGTAGTGGACGGGGGCGTTCAAGAACTACTGGAGGTCTTGGAGGTGGATGTGGCCGATGCAAAAGAATTGGACTTGGTGGTTGTGGGATATGTGGAGGAGGCTCAATAAAGACGGGCGTTATTGGCCTTGGGCCCCGTGGCTCTAAAAAGCTTTGGGGATCTGACTGTGGGAAGAATGCAGGTGATGGCGGTTGAGGAGAAGGAAAAGGAAACGAGTTTCCAAGTAGCGGTTGTGGAGTTTCAGAATAAGAAGGGAAAGGTCTGGGTGTTGGGAGAGGGAGTGATGGATGGAGGGCAACAGGGTTATTATAGTTTCGATTGTGAGCATGCCTTCGATGTTTGGAAGGCTTGCGTGGCTTTCGGCAGCAGAAAAGAGATGACATAGACCAGTTAGACATTTTACTCGTCGAGAGAGGGCCGTCATGGGTAGCAACTTATAAAAGTGCTTGTAGTAACACCATAAAGCAAACAATCTTTTTCGGGGCAATCCGGAGGATTGCACGACAGCAGTATTCCGAAGCAAGAAGGGCATTGAACAGCGCATCAGAAACTGAATCTGCATCCACCTAGCTATAGAAATCTATGGGACAACGCTTTGTGAAAGAGTCGGGGTTGAGCTTGGGTCAAAGTCGAACGTGAGGCGACGGGAGGTCGCAGAAATAGTCGCCGAATATTCTACCCGGTCGTCCCTACCTGCCCAACTGCCACACAATGAGGCTGACAGCCTGCTCTCGTGCAGTACAATGTAATAGAAAGATGTACTGCCCCTGCTGTATTTGGTATTCAATTCAAGATAGGCTAAAGAAACGGTGAGAAGTGCTCCCGACACTGCCATAGATGTAGGACACAGAATTTCAACACAACGTAACATCCAAGGGCATGGCCTGAACTTTCAGACTTCGCCGAGCAGCTATTGACGAGATGGTCTGACCAAAATCGATCTGTCAAATTTGAACATGCCTTGACCGAGACTTATCAAAGTCGCACCAGAGGAAATCGATGACAACTTTGCCAAGACCCCTATCTTTTGCCTCATGATGGAAATTCCGAAAGCGCTAAAGTGTCCGATTTATACGGCAACTAACAACTGCATGATCTGGTCAGAGTAAACATCTAACATTTGTATCCGCCAGTATGGATCGATGGGGAACACGAATGCCCCCGGGAAAGGTGGAAAGATACACAATACTTGAGTATTGTGGGAAGATCAACAAGCGGCAATGGGAGCAAAAAGAGTTCGATAGCACTTATCAGGATTTAACGGCCCACAAATGTTTCTTTAACATTGGGCCAACTACAATATTATAAAAGAGCATGGAAGGATTGTTGTACAGAACGCACAGTGGAAATCTTTTCCTCTTGCAGCACGAGTGATTTTTCGAAAACCATCTCGAAGACCTCATGACATATCATGCCATCACCAGTTACTTCAGTAAGACAACATCGGGGAAGCAGGTCTTGATGCTATCAGCAGCTACCACAACTTCCTTAGCTTGCGTCGGAGTCATCTCCGCCGTCTTCTTTTGGAGCCTTCTTCTTTCTTTTCGGGGCAGCTTTCTTGAACATGGCGTCGAGAGTCTTCTGCTGCTTCTTGTCCTCCGTCTTAGCTTTTTTGTCTGCTTGGCCTTGAAACTTCTTCCTCTCCTCGGCACCAACATCGCTTAGTCGTTTCTCTTCGGCCTTGAAAGTATCTGTTTCCGGGTCCACGCCGATGAGTCCTTCCAAAACTTTGATTTCTTGAGTCCACACGGACTTATCTTCCTCGACCTTGCCATCCGCACCCTTCTTCTCGATGGGCGTTTCCAGTACCATTGGGAGATCTTGGAATGGTTCGTAATTAACAATATTGTGAAAAGCCCTAAGCCCGAGAAATCCTGTACCGATGTTTGCGTGTAGATCCCGGTGAGACGAAAATGGAGCTTTGCTGTCGTTCAAATGCAGAGCCTTCAAGTAAGGCATACCAACTATTGATGCGAAACCCTCCATCGTCTGCTTAAAGGCATCTGGTGAGCGCAGATCATACCCCGCTGCGAACGAATGGCATGTATCTATGCACACACCGACCCGGCTCTTATCATCAATCAGCGCGATAATATCGCGAAGATCTTCCCACGTAGAACCAACCACATTTCCACTACCAGCCATATTCTCTAGGACAGTCACAACAGTCTTGGTGGCTTTGTGTGCCTTGTTCAATTGCGACGCGATCCTGCCTATGGCCTCCTGTCGAGGTTCTTTCCCAGTATTCCCAGGATGAAAATTATATAATCTGATCCCGAGTTGCTCACAACGGTTGAGATCGTCCAGAAAACATGTGTAGGCTTGTTTGGCCTTCTCGGCATCCTTTTGAGCTAGATTGACCAAGTATGAGCCGTGCGGTAAGACATGTTTGGCTGCATCATATTGATGTTCTAAGCAGAATGCCTTGAACTGGTCTTTCGCTTCTGGCGCGAGAGGAGGACTGGTCCACTTTCGTTGTGACTTGAGAAACAGAGCAAAGGAATTACCACCGATGTTTATGGAGTTTGTAATAGAATTATGGACACCTGGTCAAAACCCGTGGATTAGTGCTGTACGTGGCAAACTACCAGTGGTCATGTCATGGTCTTACCTTTGGCAGCACTGACATGCGCCCCGATGTACATTGGCTTCTTCAACGAGTTCACCAAGGTTCTCGCAACGATCGGCATGTTTTCAGCTGATTTTTCTTCCTTTTTTTTCCTTTTTTTGGTGGCCTTTTCGGGCGCTGCACCTTCTCCTTCGCTCTCCTCGTCGTCTGCTGGCTTTGCCTTGCGCTTCGAGCCTCCACTTGCCTTCCCTTTCTTTGCCTGTACTGCCTTCCCCTTGACACGATTGATTTTGCGGGGCACTGGATCTTTCTCGTCCTCGGATTCCGCTTCCGATTTGACTATCGCGGGTGTCAGCTCCGAAATGACTTCGTTGTCTTCGGTCGCGAGTTTCTTCCCTCTGCGCGTTTCATTGGGTTGGTTTGAGAGATCTCACCGTTTTCTGTGGGCTCCGCTTGAGGTATGATATTTTCTGATCTGCGACTCTGTCGACGAGGCATTGTGATGGTGTAACTTGATGGGTGTGGTTGATGGTCAAGTTGTTGTGAGTGGGAGTGGGAATCCCGATGGAATTGCAGATTGGCCGTCGCGATGCGACGTCAGGGGAAGATCGCGTGGTTCGCGTAGTCACGTGCCAGACGGTCAACCCACCTCCACTGGGCTCAGCCTGGAAGCGAGAGATGCGGCCACAATTACTTCGTTTTTGAAAAGTCATGCAATCCAAAAGTCTCGAATTCAGTAGTGAGAGATACTTGCCTACCTCAGTTCTAGCATCACCTACAGGGTTCTCGTAACTTTTCGGCCCCGGGTTATAGTAGCACCTACCTATCGTATCGTCCTCGGTGTTCCGTGTTCGTGATTAGTCAAAGGCCGGATACAGCGAAGTTTTAATAAACAGTCAGCCATGAATGCTCCATCTCGTCAAAATGGCTCGACATCGTGATGCATTTCGTGAGAAATTGCAAGGCCTGACGTGAGCGTGTCCCGAAATCCTGTCCAGTCTTCAGACACGATTAAGCGAGGATCAAAAGGGGTGCTCCACTTCATAGCGCCGCACAGTTGCCCAGGTACCATGCTAAAACTACTGTTGCTTATTTTTACTGACTCTCAGTTCCAAATGGGAGCACTTTAAGTGTATTTTCTTCCTCGTGGAAGATTTGCCTTGGGAACAGATATTGAGGACTTCCGTTTATCTATAGCACTCTGGCACATGATAGCATATTTATCTCATAGCAGTCTCCTCGTGTACGAAATCATCCGCCGATTTTAGTACCAGACACCTTGTACGGCATTGGCTAGAAAAAATGCAAAGAAAATCGCAAAAATATCAAATAAATCCCGGCCAACTCTCTAGAAGCTAATTAACCTTGGTGATGATGCTTACAGCTTTTAGGTCCGTTGTTGTGGTTTTATTGTGAGGAGTAATAACAGTAGCTGGTAGACTGAAATCGGCGGATCTTTTCGTACACGAGGAGGCAGTTCACACCATGTATCATACAGACATACACCTGTCAATTTTGAGTGCGTCCCGCTTCACGAGCGCCGGAAATTGTTCATTATTACACCTTGACCTTGACATGAAATCCAGTTATAATAAGCCTTGCCGCAAGGAGAGCCATCACCGCACCCATCAAGCACCCACCAGCCCACATCTGCGCACTGACATAACCCCGTCCACTGCGAGCAATCAACGCCCCAGCAACAGACGGTCCAGTCAACGGTCCAAAACTGATCAACGTCAAAACCATCCCCACCCGAGTGCCTATTTTGTCAAGGTCTTTCGTCAAAGATGGGATGGTACCAGCAAAGAGTCCCATGGCTGCCCCGACAGCTAGTCCATAGAAGACTGCAAAGATGTACAAGCCGGCAACAGTGCTCACCAATGCCCAGCAGAACATTAGGATACCACAGAGAAGTACCCATGGAATTAGAAGGTTGAGCGGTCCGATATAACGATCAGCAAGGTAACCGCAAGGTGCTCGTATGGGGATACCACTCGCGTTGATGACGATAATTAGACTCACACTCGCTGATTGGTTGAGATTTAGTTTTTCGGTAGCGTAGGGTTGAATCTATATTGGACTCGCTTGTCAATATGGAAATTCGTTCAGAAGATTCTTTTGTCGCAGGGATGAGGAACGATTCATGGGATATTTGAAAGGGTGACTTGCGTAGAAAAATGCAAAATACAGAGTCCAATAAAGAATGAAGATCCCGAGCGTGAAAAGCATATATGCCGGCTCTTTAAACGCCCGCCATTCAATCAAGGGCCCGGATCTTCGAGGTGGTAAGCGAGTTCGAAGCAATGCAAGAATGACAATGACCATTGTCAGTGAGACAAATCCCATACATCGGACAGCCCAGGGGAAACCTGTACTTCCATCTCAAAGTCAGCATATTTCGAAAGGAAAGTGGAAATAGCGACTTGCCTATTACTGGAATCAAATTTTGGATCATAGCTGGGAAGATAATGCCACCTGTACTTGTTCCGGTGGCAGCTGCAGTCACAGCAAGAACCCTTCGACGCAAAAAATAAGTCGATATCAAAGTCACGCTGGGAAGCCACATGAGGCCCTGCCCAATACCAACGCACACACCTTGAGCAAGGAAGACATGCCAGTATGTTGTCGCTATACTTGTCATAAAGATTCCAAGAAGTAAAAGCGCCGATCCTATTGCTACTACTTCCCATGCGAGTCCTGCATCAGTTGCACGTCCAGAAAAGGCAGAGATGAAGAGTATGCAGAAAACTTGCACACCACCTATCCAAGAGATTTCTGAAGGAGATTGTGGAAGAGTGTTTTCATAATAGTTCTGGAAAACCCCGAAGCTCGCTGAGTATCCCCAAGTCAAAGCTACGACCAGATGTCCTGAGACCACTTGCGCCCAGGCGTGAAAACCACCGTCTGGTGGTGGGTCTAATACCAATTTCGGACTTGAAACTCTAGCTGAAAGGTTGCTTTCGACTTTCGCTAATTGCTCGCGGGGTTGAGACATTGAAACAAGTAATAATTATGGTGGATCTTGGAAGTGGGATTTTAATTATCCCAAAGACAGAAACCAGCTTCGTTTAAGTATTTCCAAAGGAAAGAGTGGGATTCTGTGATTTGTAAGCGTGCAAAACCAACAGGACCAATACTTGCTGCAGACCAACCAACTAGTTCTTACGGGTATTAGAAGAGGGGGGCCCCGCTTTAAAACAAGGAATATTGAACCTGTTTGAGCGGATTTGACGATAGAAGATCAGCTTTTGTGGATCACGCCTTCCTTTCGGATTCTCAAGGTAGTGATGCAGACAATAATCCATGCACATCTAGAGCTAAAAGTTTTAATTCTATTCTTTCAATAATCTATAACCAGTAAAACCCCACCAATGCCTTTCAGTCCGTGCCACCGGCTGTTATGAGAGGCTCAGCTCTTGGAGGGGTATTGTCAACTTGAATCCCCCCTCGCTTAGGATAACAGCTATCGTGAAAAGGAAGACACCATCCACCTTCATGCTCTGGAGTCCCCATCCAAGTTCGCAGCAGATAACGTTTTGGCTTTGGAGCGGGCGGATCCGTGAAGCCGGTCCGCGAATGAAAAGTCTGGCAGCAGGACACAAACTGGATATCTCCAACCTCACAATCGTAAACTAGACCATGTCTCTGGCAGGTTGCTTCCAAAACCTCCATTGCCTCAATCTGAGCAGCCGACAGTGGTGGTATGAGCCCTTTATCACTAAATCGAGTGAGTGACTTGACGAAATACGGGTCCCATCTAAAATACCAAGAGATTAGCCAATCGGTTTGATTCCATAGGTGTTGGTTTTTCCAAAGGGCGTGAAAATGACATACTTGCAATATACACGCCCTTGCCCACCCGGCTCCACAAAGAATATCGGATTGGTGAACCAAGGACTCTGCCCAGGCGTGACCTCTCCCTTGCGATCAACATGCCAGATGGGAGATGCCAATGTTTTCGCAACATCAGGCCGTTCTCTCACCAAGGTGTTCCAAACGGTGTGTGCTGACGCGCATCCAGAAGCACCACCCGTTTCACCCGGCGCAAGGAAAAGCAGCCCTACGATGTCGGTTTCGTCAGTATGATAGAATTGCCTGTAAACACATGATTAGTAAGTGGATCAGCTGCAAGTCATCTGAGACGATGTGAGTAAGACTGAGTACTCACGGTGCATTAGTAGCCGAGATCTTAATGGTATCGAGACGGTTGTTGTAGTCGGCTCCCTGATTGGTTACGTGTCCAAGAATCAAGCCCAGCTTATTTTGCGATAAAAGGTAGCCGAAATGGACACTCAAACCCATAGTCGCTACAGCTGCTCTGTACCGGCCCCATTCTTCGATAGAAAGCCCACGGAATACAATAAATCCACGGCCATTAAGAATATCATGTCTGACCTTTTGCAGCATTGGACCCATATTCGGTAAGCGAAAGTTTGCCTTACGAGAGGGTCAGCTACTGTACGCCACCAACAAACTTCGTACTCGGTGACGAAGTTTACCTTGCTAATTCTTGTGAGGGGCATTCCTGAAGCAATAAACCTTTCAGTCGCTTGCAGCAATTCGGTCCGTTGTTCTTCTGTCCAATGATGAATCCATGCCTCAGGATTTGAAGTCATCTCCTCTGGTTCCCAAACAGTTGGCCCTGTGATCTCGCGAGGAAACTCCTCTAAAGAAGCAAGTTGACTTTCTATCGGCGGATGTTGTCCACTTGTTCGTAGTCCATCGGGAAAAAGCTTGCGGTCGACTGGAACTATTAGAGGAAGTCCATCAGGCATGCCTCGAAGGCCAGGGGCTACGTCAATGTCGAGGTCAATAGCCATAATAAAAGTACAAAAATAGCACAACTGGATTGGGGTAGTAAGAATAGCTTTGAGAAAGAAAGTACTCAAGGTGGCGACTTGAAGAAAGACGCCCCACTGGTATATATATTGCTAAGTGCTTATAGAGAGTCTCCCTTGCTTACGTTTGCTTGCTGGTATCTTTGACTTTGTGGTTTCTAGGCTCCATCATGGGAAAATATTTTTATGCCATTGTGCATACAGGTAAGGAATGCTTCAGGTTAGAACTTGGTAACAGTATTGGTCATGTGGCACGGGTCGGTGTATCATTGCTCTACTGACCGTCAATTGAAACTTTGAAGTCAAAGCTGCAGATGGTCAGATATGAAGTCATCCAGAAGCTCACCGAGTTTTCAAAAGAAGGCATTTACGTGGGGGGTATCTTCCTAAAGAATCCTGCGGGTGTTTGTCGGTTATTGAATCTCGTTTTCTCTCTCTCGTTTCTCCAGTAAATAATTATATTTGATTCGCAGTCATCTATATCCGCTCACACATGGAACGAAGTCTCGTATCATGATAAGTGCGCACACAACTGGTGCTCTACTTGCCCAAGATTTGTAATTTGTAATTTTACATCGAGTCTCTGCATACTAATTGTTTGGTAATTGTTGACACTTCCAAATTAGGCTTACAATTCGAAGCTTGAAGTCACTCCTGGCTATTTCCACTGCTAGACAGCACCTTTAGTAACACAGTGTCTTCAAGAAAAACATTCTTCATGACTCAAAGCATATAAGCAGAATGCCGAGTACATAATGAAACACACGTCAGCTTCGCATAGGGTATGCGGCTCCAGTGGGTGTCGTGGGGGAGGATGACATAAACGGCTTCTAGATGCATTAGTCCTTTCCGGGTCATGCAAGGGGGCTTAACGAAATGCAGCGACCGCCTACACTCCTTATTAAAAGATTGTTCCAACTTTTTCTTTCCACTTTTGGAGTCTTCGATGCCCGAGCCCACTCTTTTTTTTGACAGAGAGTCTCTGCTTAGATGGCCTTAGGGGCATGTGATGCTTACGTTTACCCATCCCTTTCGGCATTCGGTGACGAAATCCTGCCCGTTTAATAGTGCTTAGGTGTCAGCTGATGGCTCACGTAACAGGTAGAGCATTTTTGCAGTAGTTGATAGAATCGTGCGTTGCCGCAAACCCCAACATATTTAGAAGTAAGGAGTTGAGCGGCGGTGAGGAGGCTCCACCAGACTCCTCATATAACAAGCCTGATAATTGCAAAAAGTTCAGGCATCGCTGCTAAAGTCCGAGAGGAGTGTGATGTTGGGAATTCTCGCTAAAGGCGGGCGTGGATAGCACAGCTTGTAAATAAAGTAATGACGTGGTTCTTGTTATTCCAAAATCGAAAGAAAAGGAGCTTTGGCTCGCTTGCGAAATAGCCTGAATTGTTTTTTGTGCATTATTCGTGTTTTTTTCAAAGAGTCTCGGCGTCATGTCTCTCAAACTATACAGCGATTACCCTCGGCCGGCTACGAACCGCAGCAAAGAGCTTGATCCAGGGAATGTTCGTTTCAATCATGGCATCAGTGGATCTCAAGAGGTTCCAGCCAAACCAAGTTCAGTGTCACCACCAGCATTGCTAAGTAAACCATTTCCAGAAGATTATATGTACCAGACACTTCAATCGAACTTGCCAATCCACATTCCTAACATGTTCCAGGTCATCAAAACAAGCATACGAACTGTTACATCGTGAACTCACTCAAGACTCAAAGCCCCAATTCAATCTGGCAACCTTTGGCACAACATACATGGAGCCAGAGGTCGAGAAATTGATAACCGAGAGCCTGCCCAAGAACTTCATTGATCCTAGAGCCTACCCCGCAACCGCCAACATCGAAAGGAAATGTCTCCAAATTCTCGCCAATATGTATCATCTACCTACAAAAGACCCTCGCGACATTGCTGGAGCAAGCACAATCGGTAGTTCGGAAGCAATCATGATGGCGGTTCTGGCGATGAAGTCAAACTGGATCAAGCGACAGGAAGCATCTTCGAGTGACAAAAGTGGCAGGCCGAATCTTATAATCAGCTCAGTGGCGCAGGTAAGATCTTGACCTTTATAATATCTTTCCTCTTCAGTCACCTCTTAATTCCTCATTCCATACTTTCCTTACCGACAGTCATTTTGGTCTCGTATTTGACGCGTCGTCTGGAGACGCGGCATCGCCAAGATTGCTGACTCGCTTACTTAGGTTTGCTGGAAAAAAGCAGCGAGATACTTCGATGTGGATCTGCAGTACGTACCATGTTCAGAAGACAGATATGTGTTGGACCCAGTCAAAGCAGTAGACCTAGTAAATGAACGAACTATGGGCATCTGTTGTATCTTGTAAGCTCCATTTGTTTCCTCAAAAACCCAAATACTGAACTCTAGAAGCGGCACGACATATACAGGCGAATACGAAGACGTGAAGAAAGTAAACACACTTCTCATCCAACGAGGACTCGACATCCCAATCCACGTAGACTCAGCATCTGGCGGTTTCGTAGCTCCATTCGTCGTGCCGGACTGCGAATGGGACTTCCGTCTCGAAAAAGTCGTTTCTATCAACGTCTCCGGTCACAAATACGGCCACGTCTACCCAGGAATAGGATGGGCACTTTGGCGTTCCGTTGATTATCTGCCTAAAGATCTCGTCTTTCACCTTTCTTACCTGGGTACTCCGCAAGCTTCATTCACACTCAACTTTTCTCGCGGAAGTTCTCACGTTATTGCGCAGTATTGTGAGTCCACTCCCCAAAGTAACTTACTACAAGATTACTAATCAAACACAGACCAATTCATCCGTCTCGGCAACGCGGGATACACTCACATCCTCACAGAGATCATAAAAGTCTCCCGTCATCTCACGGCAGCACTACAAGACCAAGGATTCCTCATCCTCAGCCGAAAGAGCGGGACCCAGGGAATCCCACTCGTCGCTTTCCAGCTGGATCCAGCGCGCAAACACAACTTCAACGAATTCGCGCTGTCGGACGAGTTGGAGAAGCGAGGTTGGTTGGTTCCGGCGTATCATATGGCGGAGGGCGCGAGACACATCAAACTTCTGCGCGTGGTATGTCGGAGAGACTTCTCGATGGCGTTGTGTGAGAGATTTGTTCGTGATGTTAGGGGGAGTGTGAGGAAATTGGAACGAAGGAAATCGGTGAATTAGGATGCTTACGTTTGGAGTTTGGGTGATATACCACTGAGACATAGAATAAATCTTTACTACCTATTGGGAGACTTTAATAGGTTTCTCCGAAACCCCTTGTTCAATTCACATATGCTTATAAGTGACCGGTATAGACAGTATTCTTGGCAGTTGCGACTCGTAAGGATGTACGTAACGTAGTAACTAGCATTGACGAACGTCAGAAATATCAAATTCCTGGTAACCCACGGAATTAATGTCTAACTTCTGCTACACTCCCATGATAAGACTATTTGATTTCAAGACTGGGAATTGTAGAGAAATTTTGAGATGTCGTTGGTCCATCGGACTTTGATACTGTGCCATCTGATTATAATAAGTCACAAGATGATCCTTATAAATCCACATATTTCATATCGCCACCTCTGTAGCCACTTTCAACTAAATAATACACAGACCCAGCCCCCAGCACCGCTCAAGAATTCGTCCTATTCTGACACCAATTACACCAATCCACAAACACCGAGTTCACAATTTTCCCCCCCTCAGCAACTCGAATTTGACTCTCCATATACACCTCCGCAACCCTCTTCACAGTCGTCTTATCCGTCTTGTAAAGCGTGGAAGCAATGAGCAAACTAGCCGTACTAACAGCCTTAGCAAAGACCTTCGAGTTGTCCTTCCCCGCTTCCGCGTGGATGGCTTTCAGGATGTTGATGTCAGTTCCGATGTCCACATCTTTAGGTGCTCCGGCCTTCTTGGCTGATTTCGCGAAGTTGAGGATGATACTTGTCGCGCTAGAAGCGAGGTTTTTGTTCTTGGTTGAGCGGATGAGTTTTAGGAGGGGGAGGAGGAGGTCGAATGCTAAAAGGTTGTTTGCTTGGTTTTTAACATAGAGATCTAGAAGGTCGAGGACACGGATTTTGAAATTTGTGACGGTTTCCTTGGAGTCTTTCTGTTCCTGCTTCTTGTTGGGTGTCTTTTTGCGCTGGGAGAAAATTTCAACGAGTTTGGAATCTAGGGCCATCATTTCGGAATCCGTCATGTCTGCATCACTATCCGAGTCCTCCCCGTCGACTAGAACTTTCGTTCCTAATGCTTCGACGAGAGCGGCATTTAATCTCTTGACTTCCTCATCGTTATGTTCATCCTCGGGATCTTCGATTTCTTCAACGTCGTCATCTGATTCGTCGTCTGATTCGTCGTCTGATTCATCATCGGATTTGTTGAGATGGTTGTGAAGATGGCCGACTTCGCCATTCATATCAACAACCTCCACATCAGAGTCCATTTCTTCATCCTCGCCCTCCTCTGGTTCTTCATCTTCGGGCGCTTGGTCAAACAACTCCTGTTGACCTCTTAAACTCTCTTTGGTCTCCAGAACATCTGTCATTAATTGTAATCCCTCGGCCGTAATGTCGCCCATAAAGGCACCAAACACGTGCTGCGAGACTTTTCGCAAAAGAGCAGAGGGTTTGGCAAGGAAAGACAACAAAAGTTCCACCAAAACGGCGGAAATATCCATATCGGAATCATCTTTGTCCTTACGTCGGACAAGCTTATCGTAACATAGCTTCAGTTCATCGAACACGGAGATGGCATCGGGTTCCCCATTGTAAAGTTGAAAGATGACCAGGGCATACATGAGAGCCAATGATCGGGGAGGTGCCTGGTCTTCAGGATCCACCCTTTCGACCTTCTTGCAGATTTTCTTCATGGTAGATAAAGCACGGTCCTTCGCCTCTGTGACTTCCTCGTCCATTCGCACTGCGTCAGGGTTAAGGTCCATGGCAAGGTCACAGGGAATATTACTACCGCTCAAACTCGCTAGGAAGTGTGAGAACAATGTCATCAATCGGTCTTGGTAGAGCTTTCGTGTTTTTGGTGAAGGTGGTGGGTCAAATCTCGCATCTTCGCAGTACGCAATCGCTGCCATCAATGGAACAGCAGCTTCATTGACCCAGGCAATATTTCTAGATTCATCGTTGATAACAAAGCGATTTACGAGACCCATGATATGTTCGCCTAGAAGTTGTCGTCGAATTTCTGCTTCGTGGACATTTTCGATCCTGGGATACTGTTAGTGTAGTTATTTGTAAATATTGTGAATTGTTGACTCACCCTTCAACCGAGAAGGCTGGTTTAGCAAGAGTCTCGATAATACAAAGTGCACTATCGTCGTTCACCAGTTTCAAAAGACTTTCAATCGTCTTTGTTTTAGTAATTTTATCAAAATTGTAGCTACCATGTCCTGAAATCAGGCCTGGAAGGATGACTTTCAAAAGTTCGGGGTTGGCCTGTGCGGCCTGAACCACAACCTTCAACGATTTATCTGCTGAACGATTGAGAAATCGGTCCTCGTCTTGGACATGGTTGATGATGCATCTGACCAGATTGCGACTGAAAACTGCCGGAAGAAGTTTCTCATACTTTGCATGTTCCTGGAACATTTTTTGAAATAGTAAAAATCCCCAAAACTTGCGTTCCCTGGATGCGCTTGCCGAAAACACACTCTCTGCGTATGGTTAGCTTGTGCGTAGTCATCTTTCGAGGGCAAAGGATCAAAAGCTCACCATCAACTGCAACTTTCCAAAAGTTCTCAAAGTCGGCCAAACCTTCCTCATCAGCATCCTCGGACTTTTCAACAAACTTGTCCATCACAAGACCCCAGACAAAGTGGAGTTGCGGATTCCAATTTCCAGTAGGGTTCATTTTGCGCGCATCTGCCTCTCTCTTTTTGTTTGTCGTGGCATCTTCATCAGAAGAACTTTCCTTCAATGCTTTGGCAAGAGTTTTGAGGTGCTGAAGGGGATTCCCACTGTGACCCCATGGCTTTGATGGAAATTTCATATCCGGGAAAGAATTTCGTGCTGTCAGCCAAATGCCGACACCTTCAGGCGAAGCAGCTAATCCGACTTTTTGTAGCTTTTTCAAGGTTTTTTCAACTTGCGTTTGGTTCATTTGTGCCAATGCCTCCAAGATAATCCACCCACATTCTTCTCTAACCCAAGGTTTCTTTTCGCACAGCTCGAACAATTTGTCCAGTATAACCCACCATCGCTCATCGTCTGCGAAAAGAATCTTGGCCCTCACAAAACTCTTCAGTCCAAACAGCAGTCCGAGATAATGATCCTTCTCTTCTTGTCCACTTAAATCTCCCTCGGGCTTTGTTTTTTCCACCAGCAGGCTGAGAACCTTTTCAAAGGTCAAGTTGGGGTACTTCGTCGCCGAAAAATTCTTCGCTCCCAAAAGTTGTTCCATGAGCTCCGCCAACACTACACTATATCCCAATCTTGCGCCCTTTCTACCACTAGCCAACCCGCGAAACAATCTTCGTTCCAAGTGTTTCTGCAATGTTGATTCCTGTACCCCATCCCCACCAAGGATACCAGAAACAATCGCGGTCGCCGCGGCAAGTCTTTCGGAAGGATCTTCGCTCGCGAGGAGATTGTAAAGTTCCACCTCTCTTCTCAAGTCGGGACCGTTTGGATTATCCAGAAATGGGGATGCTCCGAGAGGAACGACGGGTTCTGGAGCTTTCGTGACCGCGGTTGGTTTCTCCTTCTTTGGTACTTTGGCTTCCTTTTGTTGTCTTTTTGATGCTGGAGCGGCCGCAATGGCTTCCTGTTGCTTGCGCTTTCGCTTGGTGGCCATCTTGTTTGTTGTTGGAATTGGAGAATCCGTTAATTGATTGAGCTTGTTGATTGCTGCGATGAAGCTCAATATTTTTTGCGGGCAGATTATTCTGCCACCCTTCACCGCCCTCCAGCCGCTCAATTGAGTCTAGCCCGTACAGGTAGTATTCTTGGCATCCCCGCAAGATAAGAAGTCACGTTTATCGTGAACCTTTCGCGACTCAAACCAAATCAGAACAACTTAAAGGATGGGGTTACGAAGCGATCGAAATGTCTTTGCGTCTCTACCCACCTCAGAGAGAGAGAGAGTCTTCTAGTTTCTGCTACATCGTTCTCATTCAAAGACCCCTCGCCCATATTGAAGCTAAACGAGCTACCAATCGCTTACTGTCTCCTGAATTGTTTCTGCGAACATGACGTATGAAGCGAGGCAGGGGCTTTGGATCATGCCTATTACGACATGAATATTCATTGATCTGACGAGTATACGAGTACAGCAGCGGCATCTATTTTGCCAAATGGTTTGAAAGAAGGGAAAAAAATCAAGTTTCCAGATTTGCTCGGCTCTTTCAAAGAGTACTACTGTACCAGTGTTTCGCTCATTCAAACTATCTTCGAATGTCTAGGTTTCTGCCAAACACGCTTGCAGTTCCTTTGGTGTATCCTAAACACGACCTTGGATTAATTATAGATTGTCTCATACCAGCCTCGTGTCGAATACTTTCGCTGTTTGCTGCTGTCTTGGTTGCTCTCACCACGCACTGACCACATTCCACATTCCTAAAGCGTTTTTCAACTATAAAGAACCGCTTTTCCCCTCCACTGGACTACTGGTCTATCAGCCGCCAAAAAAGAAACGGAAATACAACACTGAAAAACCTTATCACAACCCAAAAAGTCACTCGTACAATATCACCAAAATGTCTGGACCTCTGCCAACAGGAACTTGCGCAACCTGTAAGAAAGAAGAGGTCAAACTCCGTCCCAATCCCTTCAACCAGAAACTTCAATGTTCCGAATGTCGCGATTCTACCATCATTGGAATCACTGAGCTTCAAAAACGATATGGATTGAAGCATACCGATCTTGAAGGCTTGACCATGACTACCGAGCCCCAACCTGCTTTCCGAGGTGGACCGGATAGAAAATGGTATTCGATCAAGGATGTGGAGAAACGTGTCAAGGTCGTTGAGAAAGAAAGAGCCAAAGAAAAAAAGGAGAAAGAGAAGAAGGCCGCGGAAAAGCAGAAGGCTAAAGAGGAGAAAGAAGAAGAGAAGAAAAGAGCGAGGGAAGAAAAGGAGGAGAAGAAGCGGTTCAAGGCTGAGGAGAAGGAAGCAGCTGCAAAGCAAAAGGCGAAGCCTAAGAAGGAAGTCAAACGAAAACATGAGGGGGATGAGGATGAAGAAGTCCCTGCATCACCCAAGAAACGTGGACGACCATCCAAAACTGGGCAAACACCTACCAAGTCTGCAACCACACCCAAGAAAGGCCAGGATACCGACTCAGAACCAACTTCAGATATCGAAATCGTTTCACCCCAGAAGCGTAAACGTCCTTCAAAGGCAAGTGTAGCTTCGGAGGGAGGCTCCGCAGCTGCATCTGCCAACATGGGTAAACAAAGGAAGAGTGTGGCCAAAGGTGCGGAGGGTCCAGCATCCCCAATTCGAAAGCTCTCGAGACCTTCCAAAGCAACAGATTCTCTTGGCGTCAATGAGCCTAGGAAGAGCATTACTGTCGGTGGGGTCGTCAAGAACCTTGATCGGAGAGCGTCTCTGAATCCACTTCCCTCTGACTAAATAGAATCGAGATGTCAGACATGACCACTGGAAACTGGAGGTACACTATATTGAATAGCACAGAATAAATCCACTTTTCTTCTTTCTTGCAGCTCGATGTTTTGATTTTACCTGTAACGCTTTTCTCTATTGGGTTGTATAGATTCAGTCGTTGCTCTACCCAACCACGATGAACAGAGAGTTGGCATTTAATTCTACCGGCTGACGGTAGAACCGTATGACACATTCCCTGAACTTGCCGGGAATACGACTTTGCTATTTTTCAGTGATAAACATTATCGTAATCACGACCTGAAATTGCTGCTTCCAGGCTTGCTTGTGTTGGGTCAGCCATCGGCGTTAAGATCGCGTGACTTCTACTATGGATTTGCCGGGACCACTTGGTAGAATCTCTCTGCTTCTGCTTCTAAAAATAACGAGTCAAATATAATAGTTTCCTGTTACTCGATTGCTTTTGTTCTTAATCTATTACAACTCTGAACCCGCAAAACTCACTCCAATCCTGACAGATCACGTGACCTTCCCTCCTCCAACCTTCCAGGTTATTTTCCAAGATTCCGTAACATCCTCGCTTATCCTGAACCTGCGATTATTATTCTAATACTCTTACAGTCTCTTTACTGAAGCTCAGAAGTAAAAGTACTTACAATGTACCAACTGCTTGACCCGATCACGGATCGAGGCGCAGTCAATCCTTGTACCTGCAGGTAAGAGGCGTCAGGTTACAAACTTGCAGTATGCGACCCGAATTCTTACACTTCAACCCTCTCCACGTACAATATCAAGTGACGATATTTTTGCTCATCCATGGATCCAATAACAGCAGTAGGAGCAGTGGCCAGCATCATCACACTTGCTCAGACAGCTCTATCGTTATCAAAAGCCCTTTATACTCTGGGGTCAGCGGTACAATCGGCATCGGAAGATATCCAAGCCCTTGCTGATGATCTGAAAACATTCGCACAGTCATTGAGCCTCCTCTCGCGATTGTTAGAGGACTCGAAATCATGGTACTCCGACGATGTCTATCTTTTGACAGCCAAGATCATCAGAGATTGCGCGGAGATGTACGAGAAAATTGACAAGATCTTGGTCAAATTGGGGAGCAATGGGAAAAACTCGTGGAACATAAGGATGAAGTTTGTGTATAAGGAGGGTGAGATACGAAGGCTGATGAAGAGGCTTCGGGATATGAAAGGGACGCTTGCTACGGTTTTGATGAGTCTACAGGTTGACTTACAACTTTCATTGTTGTATGTCTGTCATTATTGGCCCCCAAATACTTCTGATCAAGTTATTTTGCTGACTACTTGCCAGAAACATTTCAAGTTCTAGCAAAATCCAGAGATCACCCGAGAAAGAACTCGATTCGGAAACTATCAGACATCTGAAAGCTGCCCAATATGCAGTAGAGTCCTGCAATGTCTTACCCAAGTACTCCGAGTCCTCAGAATCCAAATCAATCATCAATGATGCAAAAATACACCAGACTGAAATTGACAAAGAGCCCAAGCCCATCAAGTTACTCGCTAGAACAACCAACACTCGATCGTTTGTTGCGTTTTCTGGCAAACAACCTTCTTCTGACACGGTCCCTAACTTGATTTGCAAATCAACCACTGGCCCAGTCTTTGCCAAATTAAACCCCGCAGGCAAGGCAAAAGCGGAGGAATCCGAGGTTGGAAGTCTTAAGTCTGTTTCTTCCACGGAAAGCTTCAAGAGCGCCATCTCTGTGCAAAAAGAAGTGCTCGATCTAGCCCAGGAAGTCAAGCCTGTCAAAGCTGTACTGCATGCTTTTCGCACTGCTCTTGATACTCTCGAAACTCTCATCACGCGACTTATACCAGAAAATGAAACGTGCTATCCGAGCGCGCTGTAATTGAAAACACTGTTGCTTGATGGACAAAATTATGTCGAGGATACTCACGTGGGTCATTGCAAAAAACATGGCATCCTTTATGTCCAGAAATGCAAAGAAACGAGTAAGTTCAAAGTTTGCTAGTTGATGGGGTGTTCTTGGACTTCAACAAAGGCTTAAAATTTCAGATTCAGCGATTCTGCATGATATTTACGTTCAGTTGATGAGAGGCGTAGTCACCTCGCTTCACATGTTGTCAGCCGAACACGAGGTAATAACTACCAGTGGGCTGGAAGGCTTACACAAAGTTTGCGAAGACTGTCTTCGAGAAACAATAGAGTCGTTGGAAGAAGTGGCGAATCTAACCTCACGTCAAGAACAAGGTCCTGAACCATCATGGTCTATGCCCATAAAGTTTTGTGGTGCAACTTCAGTTGCTGAGCCCGGTTCTTACGACTTGTACATTAGTGGTAGCCGAAGGCAGCAAGTACTACTATCGAACCTCTCTCTGACGAAGCCGCAAGAAACAAGCCTGCCTTTTATAGGATATACGTTCAAGCGTTTCGAGTCGAATTACAACCCTCCTATCGTTCAGACTGCGGTTTCAAAGCCAGAAAATCAAAATGCAAGACCAGATACACCATCTTTGCATGCGCCTTCTGGGTTAAGCCCACCATTGAATGCAGGGAGTTATATGAAGAAAGCGAAGATGGTAAAACCACGTTATCGGGATGGAAGAAATCGCAAGACTAGGCGTGGCATCAGTGGGGATGAGAGCGAGTTTAGAAACTTTCAATCAGCTACCACACGAGCTACCAGGACGGGAAGTGGTGATAATGATGACAATATAACGATCAAGGTTATAGGCAATGCATGGCTAATGGTTGGGGGTGCACAAATCGACTATGATGATGGCGGTGAAATCGAAATCAAAAGCCGTAACGTTGAACGAACTAGTAGCAAACGCTCTTCTGAATTTGGAGCTCCCTCAAGGGACTTTGTCTCATCACCAAATGTTTCCTTTGGTGAAGAAACATTGGAACGGCCTGGGGGCAAAGGATTTCGAACAACTTCTATTTCCACCGTGTCTGGACCAGTCTCTTCAGGGACTTCCGGCGGGATCAACGTACCGGCAAAGACAATTCACGATTCTTCTCTATTCCGCCCCGCTATCAGACAGAATCCAATATCCCATGATGCAATGTCCGATCAGACGAGACCACCAACTCAGATTATACCACTGAATTTCAACCGAGAAGATAAAAATCCGTCCTCCTGGATGGCCCCACGCATATGCAGACCTAGATCTTCAACATTCGTGGAGAGGGAATTTACTCGCCCAAGTTACTATACGAGCGACCAGAATACTGGAAGTGCATTCGAAAACTTTACCTCCAAACCAAAAGATCCTGCTGGTGAGAACCTCAAAGTCGAGGATGATTCAATCGCTCTTGGTCTATATACTGGATTCGACAATGCTTTTGGTGGTTCATCTTCGAGACCACTAGAAAGCAGGTTCGACCATCGTGCAACCCGCTATACTTTCGGTGCCTCCCCACGAACCGATTATCATGCTCATGCGTCGGATTTCGCGACGAGTCCGAAGGAACTCCCACCTTCATACAGCGACTACGAATATTCCGATGATGATATGGAAGCAGCAGCTGGTCTAAATGCTATGCGGGTAGCTCAAGAACAAGACTCCGGTGAGGGGTTACCAGATTCTCCAGCCTATAGTCCGACTAGTCCAGGTAATAGTCCAAAGGGTTTGGGAGAAAGGGGCAATGCTTCAACTGATGTGAACTTTCCGGAGAATGTTCAGCACACATTGAGCTTCGGAGGTCCTGCTCAGGACAATAAGCAGCCAAAAAAGGAGGAGAGCTCAGATTTCTGGTACTCTGCCTTCCAAAGTATGCGCAATTCCAAGGAAATGGGGTACATGGTCCTGAGCAACCAGTTAGAAACCTTGGGCATTGAAACACATCCACATCCATAAATCGCCAAGGAACTATCGAAGTTGGTTCGAGACATGCCAACAATCCTCAATTGCCACGCTCAATTTGCGGACATTCTCGCGATACGAGATAATATAATTACCATACTCAAGACAATAGACCAACAGCTTGGTTTTGAACTTGCACTTATCAGATGGTCCTGTGTTTGGAAGCTTTTAAGTGTATGTTGACCTCTGATTTCCTCTTTTCCTGGATGGGAGCCTTCTAACATAAAGTGATTAGAACCATGAGGACCTCTTAACCTCTGAAAAAAATGAATCGGGTTCCACTCTCAAGACTACCTATACACAATTACTTGAAATCACAGGAATCATGGCCCGATGCGCCGTGATGGAAAATCTCTATCGGAATTCCCCCACAATGACTTTGAAACCCGAATATCAGTCCTCTCTTCAGCATCTATGCCATTCTATGCTGTCCTACTTCTCGCCAGCATTTGAACTGTGAAGAGCGCAGCTTACTGAAGTCAAAATCAATGGTGGAATGAACGAGATTGTGTTTAGCGCGGAGCACAAAACGGGACTCGAAAGACAACTTCAGTCCGATTGTGAAAATTTGATGGGTGAAGTTAGGAAAGCTGATGATCTATGCAGGGGACTCAGGGTTGCCGTTGATGTCAAAGAGGAAGATGAGAGTGATAGTGAGATGAGTGGAGAGGATGAAAGTGATGGAAGCTGGGAGAAGGTCGCGCAGGAAGAGGGGAGTGTTCGTGCTACGGAAACAGCTCCGGTTGTTGAACTCCCGATTGTTGCGTGATACGATCAACACCGAGATATCCCCAGCAATATTCGTTGTACGTTGGGTTCTGTCCACTGATTCTTTCACAATTTCTTCGGAGACTTTGGAGTAACATGACAGTTTTTGGGTGTCTCTTTCCGACGGGTAACCACGGTTTCGGCGTTAGGGATTTGCTCCACTTAATTGGCGGCCGATGTGATCTTCAGACGAACTGCGGATTCTCGGAAGCTTGACATGATTAAGCTCATATAATCATTGGGTCCCATATACGACTAGTAAGCTCGTCTACCAGCATCGAAATTTCAAATTGTGAGTGCAAAATCTGAAAATCATCACAAGTCATGGATTTAACTTTTGGTTGTACAGGTCTTACAAGTTTACGTGGGAAGGAGCACCGCAGGTTCGGATGGCTGTTACCATGAGCGGTGAAGTATGTCAAATACCTCTTGTCATGAGATACTCATCTTTCGTCTTCAAACTTATTACTCTTTCGTACTCTACTGGTCAACTATCATAAAACTTCTCGAGCTGAATAAGTACGTCACTGACTTGCTTCGTTTTTGTGTCAATCTAACCACAGCCCTGCCACAGCCATACTCACCTGGCTCCTACGACTCTATAAAGAGCCCAGTTTCACCTTAATCTCAGAAGCTCATCACCAATATTTCAAACGGATCCTCCACAAGATTTCAACCCAAAATGGCATTTGCCAAAGATTTACCAGTCAACAATTCTGGTAAATCAATACTACAGCAGCATGAGTCCGAAGAAAAGCGTGGTGAAAGACTGCTTCCCAATGTACTTGAGAAGTTCGCGGCCGAGGACCCAGATTATGTCTTGGGCATGAATGCAGTTTACGACGATAGTGCTCCAACACCCGTCACTTTCACCAAGGTCACGGTTTCACAAATCGACAATGGGGTCAACTACATGGCGTACTGGTTCAAACCAGTGATCGCAGAAAACAATGTGGCCCCCGGCGAAACGATCACCTTCTACGGACTCCAGGACTTCAGATATCTCATCCTCGAGATAGCATGCATGAAAATCGGCCATCCACTACTCATAGCACGACCTGTAAATGCCCTCGTCAATACAGTCAACCTAATGAAAACCACGAATTCGAGACTACTTTTCTTCTCTGGGAAGTACGGAAGCCAACAACAAGATTATGAAAGACTTCTCCCTGGAACAAAAATGATTGAGATCCCATCAATGGAGGAGATGACACGATCGCCAACGAAGAAGTACCCGTACACCAAGACATGGGAAGAGGCAAACCGCGAGACTGTCCTCATAATCCACACCTCAGGCTCGACCGGGAATCCGAAACCGATTCCTCTCAATCATTTGTACCTCCGACGAGTTGACAAGGAATGCGACTTGCCACCTGTCGAAGGCCGGATGTGTGCGACTATTGATATCATTATGCCTGGAACTTCAGTTTATATTGGCACGAACTTCTATCATTTGAGTGGGCTTGGATTCGTTTTCTGCGCACTGTTCCGACGATATACCATTGTATTTGGACCGGTGGATCAGCTTCCTACTGGCAAGATTGCATTCGATATGATTCGGAGCATGAAGTTCAACGGGTTGTTGATGGTGCCTAGTCTTCTTGATTGGGTGTTTGCTGATCATGGGGAGGAGCTCAAAGAGCATCTTGGAAGTTTGGAACATGTTCATTGGCTTGGTGGTATGTCTTTTCCCTAGCGACTTTCTTTCCTTTCATAACTAACATTCCAAAGCACCACTCGGTCAAGCTACCGGCGATTGGGTCATCAACAACCTCCCCAACGTGATTCTCTGGCAAATCTACGGCTCAACAGAAGCCTTCGTCCAACCACTCCTGATATCCGCCCGCTCACACTGGAATCACATAGAATTCCATCCAACCGTCGGGCCCTCTCTGGAACCCATCGATGAAGAAGAAGGCCTCTACGAAGTCGTCATCAGACACCACCCCAATTCCGACCTCGACTGGACCCGTCCCGTCTTCGACATCTTTCCCAACCATACCGAATGGCGAATGGGCGACGTCCTACGTCGCTGTCGCGACCCCGGGTTCGAGAACTGCTACAAATTCGAGGGTCGAATGGACGACATCATCACCCTGAGTACTTCCGGTAAAGTAAATCCGCTTCACATCGAGGCAGCCTTCCAGACTCATCCGCTTCTGCGGGCCTGTCTGGTTTTCGGGGAGGGGAGGGAGTATTGTGGGATGCTTGTTGAACCTAAAGACTATAACATCGAAAGAGAGACGTTGGTCGACTCCATCTGGGGGGCTCTGGAGAAAGTTAATGAAAGCGTGCCGGCGACGGCGAGGATGAGGAGGGAGATGATTGTTGTTTCGGTAAAGGAGAGGTTGTTTCCTAGGAGTAGTAAGGGGGCGCCGGTTAGGAAGTTGTGTTTTAAGCTTTATGAGGAGGAGATTCGGGGGTGTTATGGGGGGTTGTGATGTGATAGCGTTGAGGGAGATCCAGATTACTTGAAGTGAGATATTAATCGAGTGAGACTTGAAAATCAAGGATTACAATAGATATGCTTGCAATAAAGGATTCTTCTCCTTTTTGAATACCGATTCTATAGTAAAACGGCAAAAGGAATCCCCTCACGTTAGGCAATATGGTAATCTTGTGATATGAGGTATCTTGTTAATATCTCAGAATCGATTTTGAAGCCGTAGGCGATCATATCATGTCCATTTCTTGATTCAAATTCGCTATTGTGCTATAATATCCCTACATCTCCTTTGCAGCTTTTAGCAAAGGACATCATGAGAGGTATGTCATATATCACATATGTCAATGCAGAAGCTAGAGCTGCTCTCCATGGCCTAGAGCTTGCCCTAGAATCCTCTTTCTGGCCTTCGGCAAGGAAGTGCTGGATCTGCCTTGACAACCTTGAAGCCACACTACAGCTGACCTACCGGTCCTGTGGCACCTCACAAGAGACATTTAACAGGGTCTACGAATTAGCTCAATCGTACCCTGGGAAAATACAGACAAGGTGGTGTCCTAGCCACATAGGTATCCTTGGCAATCAGATTGCGGATAAAGCTGCAGGAAAAGCAGCGCGGATACTTCTTCCTGGTCCCCCCTCTCTACTCTGTACAGCCACGCTTAAGAGAGAGGTAAAGGAGCTAGGGGGCACGCTTGCGAAGAAGCTCTGGGGCACTACACTTCCAGGTCTTTACAAGTATCTAGGGCTCTACAACTGGTCCTTGAAACCCCGGTCTCTCCAGCTACCTAGAGAGGTCCTAGCCCGCTTAATAGCTGCTCGTTCTGGCCATGGAGACTTCACCGCCTACCACCTTCGTTTCTTTCACTATGATACACTTCTCACCTCGGGGGAGTGTAGGTGCAGGAAGGCTAAGTCTCAATTCCACCTACTCTTTTGCAAGCTAGCAAACAACAAAGCACCTAAGCTATTAGCTAAGGCTAAGAGAAATCCTCAACTGCTCTTCGGATCCCACTGCGAAGAGCTCTTTAGCAAGGTTTACTTCAATACTGAATTCTACACTAAGATCTGCCTCTCTAGATAGACAGGCCTTCTTTTATTTCCTTTTTCTTTATATATCTCCTTTGTTTTACCCTGGTTCTTAAACTAATTAAGGATAAGAGCTGTTCCGAAAGTGGAGCTTCTCTTTAAACTGCCTCATGTAAATTAGCTCTTTCGTTTACACCCCCCTGTAGCCTAGGGCACCCCCCTAGCGTCATTTGCCCTATTTTGGGACTCTTCTAGGACCTAGCCCACGCGAGCTAGACTCCGCTTGACGTTAAATAGCAATAAATAAATAAATGTCAAGGGCTTCCGTAGATCTAGCCCTCAAAACCCGCAAAACCATTCACATTCTTGAATCTATTGTGCAGCCAACATCGGTATTTGAACTTCCATTCTGTTCTAGATACCCTGTTATAAGAAGTTTCCATCCTAGACTTTCTATAGAACCAAGTTACATGATCCTATTCATCTATCAGTCGGAGAACCTTGTAGCAGAAACTTCTATATTCATAGAAAGAAACGTTTACGAAAACTATGTCTTTTTAATAAAATTATAACACTTCAAAAGAACTCATCGTAATAGTACAGTACTTTTACATATAAACGAGGAAAGTAGTAGGATTATTATAGGAGCGGGAAAATAAGGAAGTATTTACAGGGGACTAAATATATTATATTCTACGTTATATTATAAGTATTGCTACTTGAGTAGTACTCCGTAAGGAGTATAACCGGGCCGAGCGTCCGGCGCATGGTTAACCTATAGGCGGATAAGCGACGAACAACAGAGTAGTCGGACACGACGCACGGCCCGACTTACTCCGTACTACTCAGGTCGGACTCGAGTTGTTGAGTAGTTTGTTATAACCCTGTTCACAGAATAATTTTCATATAATATATACTTGTTTTAGTAATTAATTACAAGGGCCATCGTGCTTTCTAGAGCCTGGCGTTGAAAGTAATATAACTTACAGTATCACGTGAGTATGTCCAGATCCCCTGCACGCGCTAAAAGCTCAGACCGTCTATTACAGTAGGCGAGGGGTCGGGGGGTCTACTTACTAGCTGCCGGGAGTTTTAATACTCTGAAATTCTGGAGCTTGTTCGATGTAACATTACATTCTATGTAGAACGTGCTCTAGGAGAATTTTAGATAGAATAGAATTCTTGAAGCCCCCATTTGCCAATTGCTGGCTCCAGAACACTCCGCTTTTTGGGTGGCAAGCTAATAAAATACACCGGTTTTCGTCCCAGGATCTTATTCGAGACGGATAATCAGAAGTACGTGCGACGATGAAGGTTTGCACTTCAAAACCTCACATTGAATCAGTGGTATTACTGTACATGGAAGGAAATTCCAATCGAGGCCCAAAGCCGAAGAAACGTTATGAGAAGACGCGCTGGTGTTTATTACTGTAGTAGTACCAACGCCTAGGATTCAGAGCAAAACGTCCGTTCATACCACTCGACTTCATTGGCCAAAGCGCCTGGGAAGAATAATCCTCCAATAACATGACAGCAGCCAAGTACAGTACTAGAAAACGTAGCTTTAAGCATGAGAGCACAACCCTTGCAAGAAAATACTAGTACGATACAAGAATAGAAACCAATGACAAGCAGCGACCGTTTACCATAAAGTTATTCTCTGACCCGCACCACCCACAAATGTCTGAGAGTACTCAGGGCAAGAGGCTCTCGGATGTTGAGCACTTCAATCAGACGTCAACTCAAAGCACCGGAAACCCAAATGCTTCAAAGGCAAAATCAAGCATTGACTTCCAGCTAAGCGCATTTTTTGGGCTCGATGTCGACCCCAAATTGCGGCTCGATAGACTTCCGGATGGCGGGAAGCCCAATCGAACGGCTGAGTGGAAGGGTCAGACCTGCGGCCTGCAAAGATAGTTTATAGCTGACTAAGAACGTTGGGTGAGGCTTTGGGAGCAGAGTGATGTACAGACCCAGGCGCTGTGTTTCCGGAAAAGGTCCAATTGGACTAATCTTCAGAAACCCAGCTCGGATATATAAAAGGTTAATTTACTTACAATACAGTGTTTTGATTGGAAGTGATTGCTAAACAGCGGGTCTAAGAAGGCTGAGAGTGTTAGTAAAACTGTCCCGCTCTTCATCTGAAAATACACCTTTTCCGGAAACACAGCGCCGGGGTCTGTAGTGGGTGGATAATAGATACTTTCGTTAATCACACTTTTTCTTGTCAAATCACCGCTCGGGGTGGTTCGAGTAGTGAAGTTAGACGTCAGCCCACGGATTTACATAGCGGCTTCGTTTGCGTCATTGTTTGCAGAGATACTTGATTAGCTAGAGAGCTAAAGATGAAATATTTGGATCATTGATTGAGGGAAAGGATGTATCAGGGTAGGAGAGAAGTGTTTTAGTTCGGTAAAAGTGGCAGAAGAAAAAGACGAGAAAATAGTAGTGGGGAGGCAAGCAAGGTCAATAGTCTACAACATATGTGACGTGATCAATAGTTTCTAGAGAAAAACCACGAAGATTACGATCTTAATATAGTGCTAGTTAATCAGACACACTAGGCCATCATGAGGAGAGGTCTGTGTGCTTGAAACAAGATTCATATCATGAAAGAGATAACGCACAAAATGGAGTCAGGAAGAGTGTTTCCGAGTGGCTGCAAGTCTTTTGGTAAGATTGCCACTGCTTTCCCCGAAAGTTTGACATAGAAGCTCTCTGTTCTTCAGGATACTTGGGGCTGCAGGTCAGTATCACTTCCCGCTTACAACTTTCTCCAGGGCAGAGATGCGAATACAGACAGGTTTCAAACAGCTTATTGCTCATTGAAATACCATCAACAATGCCAATTCCAGTAGCTCGTGACTAAAAATTGACCAATATATGTATTTTAAAACGAAAGTATCTTTTATTTTAGACTAGCTAAAACTGAATTCCCGGTACCTGTTTTCCCGATTCAATGAAAATCTTCAACAAGATGCAACCAGGCCGCCCATACCACACCACCAAGAAGTATGAACAATGAAATGAAAGGCTACATAAAACATCGCGGTTCGTGTATATCATAAAGTTTGCAAGTCCAAAGATCCAGTATCAAAGATGGCAGACAAAGATGCTTAAACGGTAGATGGGGTCTTGCCTCGTGCCATGCGGCGCTTGTTGAGGTTGTACTCAATAGCACGCTTCTTTGCTTCATTGGTCTGAGTGAACATAGCGGCTCCTCCGAATGGGCCTGCTGGGGTCATGTTGGACATTCTGACGATGCAGGCGTTTCCTACACCATCAACGGTACCAGAGCATACCATACCTAGGGCTGTAAGCGAGAGTTCAGAAGTGGAGAATTTAAACTAGCTTACCCTGTGGCATTTGAACCTTGACTTTATAATCGGTGGTAGTGGCTGCTGAGATACCAGCTGCGATACCTGGAACGTTCTGGGTAACCTGTGCGGTCTTGAATGCTGCTGGGTCGGTTCCACCCGAGGTAGGATCAATGGCGGCATTGAATGGACCAGCACCATCCTGATTGCACTGATGAATGGTCATGGTAATCTCGCCGGACGCACTGGCGGTTGGCAGACCTTTTGTGGCACCAATACCAGCAGTTCCTGCCATACCTAGATTGGAGTCAGTATGTGTATTCCAGAATTCTCAAACTAGGGCAAGTGCAAATTGCAAAGGGATTCGAGTTTACGAGTACTTCGAATTTCAAAATTTGTCGAAAAGAGAGGAACCTTTGAAAGACTTACCAGTCTCCTTTGTACCTGCTGGGGTCTTGACAGAGTTGGCACCTGCACCACCTGCACCACCTGCAGCACCACCAGCACCACCTGCTGCCAAACTCATGAGATCACCCAACATATCACGTTTGTAAAGGTTCATCTGCTCGTGGATAGCACGGGCAGTCTTGTTTGCTGTGAAATGTTAGTAATAGATTATGTGTTGTCACGATCTTGAACGTACCAGCACCACCCATGAAGTTGGCCACCATTCTGTTTGGTGTAATTGGTCCGCTTGCCTTACTTCTGCCCAAAGCGGTTGCCTTACTTGTGCCCATCTCGTTTGTTCTGATGGTAGCAGTATCATCCTGAGCACCACATCCAGCGGAAGGACAATCACGTGGAGTGTTGTCAACGACAGTCAAACCGGCCATGTCAACACCTGATATAATGTTAGTGCTGTATTGCAAACCTTCCAAAGATTTATGGCTAACCATTGGCACCGTAGATCATAGTGACGACGGCGTGAGAGTAGACACCAGTGACAGCGAAAGCCGCACACAAAACTGTCGATGAGTACTTCATCTTGAAAGCGTTGAGAGAATGCTTGGAAATTAAACTGTGAGTCGAAAGAATGTAGCTGGACGACCGGCGTCAGAGTATTACGGTAAGATACCAAGGAGAAAGCGAGGAGTAGATGAAGAAAATGAATCGATAGATGGTGATGATAGAACGAGAGGGATGTCAAGAGAACTATATATTAGGGTTCGGTCATCGGATGTCTGGCCGTGGAGCACCCAGAGAAGCTTTGAGGAAAGAGAACCTAGAACAGCCCCCGTAACTGCGGCATCGCGGAAACATTGATTACTGTCTAGACATGCAGCAGGAGAACAACTTGTGGGGGGGTGGCGGTGCTTGGCACCACAGAAGATGTGCCTGGTAAATTCTTAAACGTATCAAAACTTTACGAGCACGGTTCAGCAGTACCTGTGTGCATTTTTGGTTCGCGAGGAAATCCTTTCCGGTGTTAGTTACGGAAAGCTTAGCATTGAGATTACTGACTCTATCCGGATAGAGACGATGACAAAACACGCGCTAAACCAGAAGTACTTGCGTAAGGATTTTTCAAGATCACCCAGATCATACCAAATTGAATAGGAAGTGATAACAGTATTTTCAGCGACTCTTTGGCGTACAATGGACGAAAACGGGCAGCTTTTCAATGCACTCCCATGTTCTCTTCTCAATATGCCCTCCATGATAAGCAACATCGGTTTTCTGGGGAGTTTGTTCGAGTGTTGAGTGGAAGGTTGGGGGATTCGAAGATCTTGAAACCCGACAGTCTATCGGCACTGGGTGGAAAAAACAAACAACGGACGATCTTGGGGCAGATCGTGGACATTTCAAGTTTCTGGTTTGGCACTGGCTTGTTTTGTGACCGTAGTGGAAGGTCTGTGCCACCATAAAATCATCGTGAGCCTCAGCCTCAAGCAAAACACTTGAATGCCCTGACTTTGTATAATCTACCGAGGGACACCTCGGAATTCGGGTCTGAAGACGGTTCATCCTCTCTACCGGTAGATATTTCAGCGAATTGAGGTCGAGACCTCGCCAATGGGGGTTCCCATCTCCTGAAATGACGATGACGGGGCAGAGCTGTCAAACTCTTTTCGGAACCTGGTAAGCGGATTCGCCGGATTAGGAAAATTTGAGTGCTGCGAGAAGTGCGAGTCCGATGTGGTACAGGTACGGTATGTTTGTTCACGAGAGGACGTTGTTTTTGGCTTCGGATCCCAGCTACGGTTAGCGATGAAAATCGCCCCCACATCATCCGCCGAAACCGAACTTGGAACCAAATCAGCCTTGCCCCTCAACATCACCCTTTTATACCATTTTACTACCAATTATTTTTTCAGCTGCAAATGTTTTTGATTTCTTGTTGGTGAAGCTGAGTAACAATACCTGCAACTTTCTGACAGAAATCCCCACAGCCCGCACAAAAACGAGAGGTTCAACTACAACAAATCAGGCTGTCGGTGGCTATATCAAGCCCAAGAAGCGCTAAATATAAAAGTGAAAAGTTCAAGCACTAGGCTCTAGTGGTGTTGTTTTTCCTGTATGTTTTCCCACGAAGAACTCCCACATCTCCGAGCAATGTTTACAAACAACACTATGGATCTCGGCTAAAAGCTGAGCCTAGAATGCGTAATTCTTCTGGATTTTTCCCATTTCCTGTTTCGGCTCCTTTACCGAGAAAATCCGTAACCGCATGCGGATAAGCTACCTCCTCGGTAACGAAAACATTCAGCTGGATGTTCTTAATACAGAATAGACGATTACGAATCGCTCACTCGCGAGTGCTGAACAGTTCGAAATCAAGTCCCTTGAACTCTGCTACCTCCGTACTGTACTGTGCAACCCGAGCCTTCCGACCCCGACCGCATCCAATGAAACTTGAGAGACAAAGTGTCAATTTGCTGGGCGCCCAGATCTTCTGATATTCTGGGTTTGCCATGCCTTTCTTTTCCTATGGCAGAGGTGTCACACTGTCACGAGGACTCTAATATTATCCTCACATCGCCCCCCGAGAACTTACACCCCCTCAGTTCCAACTTGGTATGCAGAATTGTCTATTTACATGCTCCCGAATACGCATTAGGAAGTGGTTCCCGAAGACCGATAGACCGAAGAGACCACTGACAATTTTGATATTCTGGTCTAGGCAGGAAAACATGCACAACAAGCAAATTCAAGCTTTCGCGAACGCGAAGTTCTGTAGGTCGTTCCTGCGCCACTATGCGACATTCACGGGAAATGAGGTTTGAAGTTGATTAGCTCGTGGCCGACCTAGCCAGTAAGGAATTTATCACAACGACGATCGAAATTAAGCTTAATAGTTCGATCGTGAAGCGGTTAAGCCGTCTAATTTGTACTGCCCAAGATCATAAACGCGCAGGTGAGCTCACTTTTGAGTGGGTGAAGATTTTCGAGTCATCGAATGCATAGAGAATTAATCCGCTTCCACATCTACGTTCTCTATACTTGGAAAGGTTTTCCCCGTCAAGGTTCCTTGTAGCGGTCCCTTTGACCGCATTGTTGTGAAATCGACATAGAGTTGTATCCCGGCATGGAAGTATCCGATTGTCAAGTAACTTTGGTTTGTTTTATATCCCAGCATTTACTCCTCAATCATTCAGGTACAACCTGGACCTATAATAGCCCTAGCTAGGAGTCGACCCCGCCCTTACTTGCTCATCATGTGTTCCAGTACTCGTTTGTTTTCTATTCCAACATTCACCTCTTGGTAAATGGTTCGGAGATAGCCGGAGTTGCTGCCCCGGCCCGGACCTAGGTACTGTAGATAGTAGTTTGACTAATTTGCTCATTACGTACTCGATCAGTGGCGCTTTTTCAATATTTTTTCAATCTCAACGGTCTTTCTCCTTGCAAACTTATAACGCGACGTTAGCTAAACCTCCAGATATCCAGCGAAGCTTATTAGAGCCGCAAAGTGAGAGCCTCTACCACAGAAAACGTGAATCATGATGCTAATTCCCCTAAGGGATTCAAACGAGTGCACCTTCGATTGGTACGCTGCAACCAGAATGTCAATAAACGACACCAGATGAATCTCGTTATTCTCAGCTGACTATAACTGCGCAATTAGTCTATCCTCGCTTGCCCGATGAAACACTTATTTGGTAGCAGAGCCCATACGATGAATCAGCATGCTTTCTGCCTCAAACAACCAGACCACAAATGACTACTCAGCCACACTTAGCAGGGTTATTACTGAGTCCTTGATTTTTTTGTATGTACTTAGCTTTCCAATGTTTACTCACAGCTTCTACGAGTCCTTGGTAGACTATCAAAACCTCTCGGGTGCTGACTTCAACAATCAGATGACGTCCCCTGCAATGATCTACAAATGTGTGTGTGTGTGTGTCTATTTAACGTCTAGGCGGGCACGTACGCAAGTCACGTGCCCTTCAGTCCCCGTTGGGGCTAAAGACGCCAGGGGGGGAGGCCCCTGGCTTCCTGTCTAGCTAGCTAGATTATATAAGAGTTTAAAGGCTGTAGCGGGGTTTACATGTACGCTTTAGCTGTTGTTTTGTCCGCTTGAGGAAGTAAAACAGTAGTGCTGCCTCCTCTTTGCAGCATGATCCTCCAGCCTGTGATCCTAGCCCCTGTTCGCCGCTGCCTCCGCCTCTGATAATGGAATAAAGTAAATGAGAGAATAGTAAAGAGAAGAGTAAAAGGAAACTAGTAGACTTTTGAGGGCTCCCTTATAAGGTAGGAGAGCTTTGTGTATGTGATATACACACTTCTTGGTAGAACTTGGAGTCTGTAAACCACTTTGCTAGTTTAATAGAGCCCTGGGTAGTTCCAAGTAGCCAAGGGATTGCGATTGATGGGCGTCCTTTGTGTAGCTTCTTACAGTTTAATAGTAGGCAGAAGTAGAAGTGAAGCGGGGATTTTCTTCTTCCGCAAGAGCAGGTTAAGAGAGCGTCCTCGTGGTGGAACCGTGTATGGTAGTCTGCAAAGTCTCCGTGCTGGGAACGGGCTGCAAGGATTCGTCCAAGTGCTCCGCGGTTTATTGAGAGTAGGTCTTTGTTCTTTTCGTACGGGACCATTAGGTCAAGGTAGTGTTGCGGGGCTGTAGTATACCAGAGTTTAGCGGTTGCTCTAGTCGCCTCTGTTTTTGCTAGCCGCTTTAGGGACGCTAGAGAACAGATGCTGTCCTGAGAGGCTAGTAGGCTAGCACCCTCCTTTGCGGCCCTGTCAGCGGCCTCGTTGCCAGGCACATTCACATGCCCTGGGACCCACCGGACCTTGAGTTCCCCGGTTGGAAGGTGTGCTAGTTTTGTACGAAGAGGCCACTGACGGGCTACTTCTTTGAATTCGTCAAAGGCCCATTGTGATGAGCTGATAGTGTCGCCTAGGAGTCGCTTGGCTACTTCAAGGTTGTCAAGGAACACCCAGAGGTTAGTTGAGAACCTTGCGGATGGGGCAGCAAGGGCTGCTTGTGCTCCTCGGAGGGCTGCAATAGCCTCAGAGTCGTAGACCTCTACGTTGCAGCCTAGTGGGAAGGCCTTGTAGCTAGTCTGTTGGCCACCCTGATAGGTTACAAAGCCACCGCCAGCTGCTCCGTCCTTGGCCTCTTGCTTTGAGCCGTCTGAGAACACTTGTATGTCTCCTAGCGGGATAGATGGCAGGAACTCCTCAAAGTCCTCCGCTGCCTGCTCTTTCGTCCGACCAAGAGGGCCGTAAACTCTTGCCTCAGCTATATCATTCGGCTCTCGCATCCGCCAGGGAGGGAGGGCAATAGAGTTGACTATCTCATGCGCTGGGAGGGCTAGGATAGCTCTAGCGAATCGGGATGTCGGCCTGCCTAGCTGAATTACTTTTGTGGCTCGCTTTTGGAGAGGGTGACGTGGGTCAAGACTAGCTGTCCGGGCTGCGAAGGCCTGTGTCGCCTGATTAAGTGCGATTTCGGGCGGGGGGATATGAGCTTCTTTGAGCAATGCTGCAAGCTGGGTTGTCCGGTATACTGGGAGAATGGCTCTTGCTCCGCTATATACTACTTTCTCGAGGAGCTGGATGTGTGAGTTGACACGGTTTGACGTCCTTCTATTATTGCTAGTGCGGTAGCGGCCAGGCCACCAGGTCTCAGCAGCGAAATAGCCCTTCTTGAGAACACACGCTGTAACGGCTCGCTGTAGGAGTATAGGAGGTACCCCTCGAGTTGTCTTGCCAAGTGATTTTAGGGCGTTGCCTACTACTAATGCCTTTTGTGCTAGGGTCTTGACATGGCTTTTAAAGTCAAGCTTGCGGTCGTAGAACACTCCTAGCCACCTGAGCGTTGTGGCAGGCTGTACATGGTGAGAGCGAGAGGTAACTGACTGGTTGTGGACTGTTATAGGCCTTCGGCCCCGGGAGAAGTGGATAAGCTCTGACTTCTTAGGGTCAAAGGTGATGCCCTCCGCCTCTCCCCAGTCGAAGATCTCTTGGAGGTCTTGCTGAAGAGATATACAGTTGTCCTTTGTGCTCTGAGAGATTGCTAGGAGTGCAATGTTGTCTGCATAGCCGAACATACGTAGCGGGCGGCCTAGCCAAAATACAGGCGCTATAGATAGCATAAAGAGGATTGGTGAGATAGGCGAGCCTTGAGGGAGGCCGCATGTGACGCTTGTGAGCGGGCCTGTCTCGCCGTCTAGGTGTATTTGGACAGCTCTATTCGTTGTGAATGACTGTACCCAGTGGACAAGATTGTCTGGCCAGCCCTGCTCGCGAAGCCTTCGCGCAAGCCTGCCTGGTAGTACTCCGTCGAAAGCCCCCTTAACATCTGTTGTTAGAAGAGAGGCTTTGAGGTTGTTGTTTAGGGCTTGTTCTACGTCGTGGGTAAGGCATGTTGTTAGGTCCACTGAGGAC
>CAJVRM010000288.1:0-44728 GCA_911693285.1 Hymenoscyphus albidus | reverse complement strand
AATACAGGATGCCAGCAGCGCGCACGTGACACATACTACATGCTGCGCTACACGTGATCAACCCCTAGTTCCTCCAACTCCGTAACATGAACAACCCGATAGTATTCTTCTTATCATAGCATACCAACCAGCGAACACCCAGCCAAGTTTAGTTAGCCAGTTTGAGTATTCGTTACAACTCTGGAGGTAAATAGTCTATAACTTATATAATAGAAGGAGGGAACGTACAATAACTAATAGTTATTTATCCTAAGTCTAATATTTAATTTAGAAGGGCGAGTAGGCCGAATAAATTACTTTAAATAAGGCTACTTAATTAGCCCTATTAGTATAAACTTTTTAGTAGAAGGGGCCTATATTTTAGGGTTAACTTTACCATATACCTAGACTAGCTATATATAATTACCTTATTAAGGTAATAGAGTAGGGGCTAGGGCTATCTAATTTTAGTATATAATAGCCGGTTATCTTTATAAACTAAGAGCTCTACTTATTATAGGTCTATTATATATGGTTAGATTACTATAAACGTTTATACTCTAACATTTATATAGATTATTATTAAAGTATATTATTCTAATAAACTATATCCGAACAAGGTTAATCTAATTTATATATACTAGGAATAGGAGTATATTGTAACGAATACTCAAACTGGCTAACTAAACTTGGCTGGGTGTTCGCTGGTTGGTATGTGTCACGAATCACGTAAGCATGTGACAAGTGAAGACCAGGCGGCGTCCTGACAGGTCGAGCACTATCATATCTCTTATAGCAAATAGGGATGCTTAGACTAGCTAAGCGATCCAGGGATTTCATTACATTGTAATCACGTGACCATTTGCATCGCCAGTATCGACAGGCGATGTAGGCGACGGCGGAACATGAAGGTTCTATATAAGACTGGCACGTCTGCCATTAGATAGGAGCTTCGTGCTCAACTTAGTTATCAATCTTATCATATTAGTTTGACATCTTTGATACAAGTAACGAGTTCACTTCCAAGTGAACAACCCGATAGTCTTCTTCTTATCATAGCATACCAACCAGCGAACACCCAGCCAAGTTTAGTTAGCCAGTTTGAGTATTCGTTACACGAGTTGCTTAGTAAGTACTCCCTTATTCACAATAAACCACTACTATTTATTTCGCCTGGAATGAAGTACCCAGTTATCTATATTTTTACAAGGTAATTAGGAGGAGGTGCTCAAGTATGGTCATGTGACCAGCTTGGTTATACTAGTGACAATATTTAATCTTATAAGTTATATAATTTTACTATTAGTCTTACTAATACTTACTACATTAAGAAACAACTACGCTAGCGCCGTTTTCTTTTCTGATTCCCTCGAAACTTCATCCCAGGCGGAAATAAAGAGAGTTTTCCAGTGTCTCAAAACGTTAGATGACAGGGGGAAACCCCCTGAGAAGGTTCTGGTACAATGGATACGCATGTCTGTGCCAAAGTATGTTTGCCTCGCAAAGTAAAAGTATAGACGGGGGTAAGGGATATGCCTTGCAAGGGGCTTATCTTGTATAGCATCGGACCGACGGCCGCCTTGGTACCGCAGCTATATATACCAGAGCTCGATTCCCAAAATTGCATCTCTTTCACACCCTCCCACCGACCGTTGAGCTTCAACACTCCTCTCCTCCAACCAAACCAAACCAAGCAAAACGCACTGAGATTTCTTCTTTCCACCTTCGTGTCTACAACCCACATACACACCCTCCAAAATGCGTTTTCAAACCCTCATCCTCCCTCTCTTCCTCGCCATGTTCTCCACCACCATGGCACAAGGGAGCGGGCTCAAGAAGGTCTGCTTGCCAAGAGGCACCTGTGAAAATGGATGTTTGACCAAAGGGGGCGTCAAGAATTACTCGTGTACTCAAGCGACGGGAGTGTATGATTGTCTTTGTGGGAATGGGCAGCACATTTAAGTTTTGATGGGCGCTTTTGTGGGAGTTTGAGGAAGGAGGAGGATGGTGTGGTTTTAGGGCTAGGGAAGGAGGGTGAAGGGGGATGTTGTGATGGCTGTGGGAGATTGGAGGCTTGGATGGAGATGTGTATGGACTTTGTGAATCGATGGGATAGAGAGTGGTTTTGTAGATATGGTCTAAAAGAAAGTCTGACTAGAGAAGTATATGAAAACCGTATACTATCTTCGTAAAAATGTAAAGATATCTTGTGAGAATGAAAGAGAATAGAACATAGGTAGTTATTTACAAACATCAGAATTAGTAGTCAAAGCTCTCTGCGAATTATAACTTCTACGAGAATTTATATGACTCATACTTAACTAATTCAATCTACTACATGTATGGAAATTCAAGGATTATATTCATTAATTGAAGAAGAATAGTAGTAAGTCGAAGATATAAAAATATTAAAAGTACTTAGCAAAGTGACTTATGGTAGCTTTAAATTTAGTTTACTAGACAGCTATTTTCTATCCGTTCTCATATGGGTTTAGATAGAGAAATAAATGGAAGATACACAGGTTCTACCATAATTAATTCAACCAAGACTTCTACTTACTCTCCCTACTGACCGTCAACTCGTATTCAAGACCTCACTTTTCTCTTGAGCCAGTGGTAACTAGAAGACTTGAATCAAGTTTCTTTCGTACAGGGACAATACTGAAATGTCTCCGGAAAGCATCATGCGAGTGGGCAGGGATAAAGACAGCGAATTCGTCTGGAAGCCTGCGATCAGGGTCTTCAAACCCTCGACCGTTGAACCTACTCGTACACAGGTGATTCTTGATACAAGGATATACTCTGTATAGATACCTCGGTTATAACCTTGAATACCTCGGTTATAACCTTGAATACCTAAATACTTCCCAAAATGTTTGTTTCATCCGAAACAACTTCGCTGTAAGGATAACCTTAGCTATACCCCTAAGGATACCCCCGAGTATATTATGTTATCGAGGTCTGCCTGTACTTGTAGTTTTGAACCAGTGCCTGCTTTAATCGCAACCTTGTACACGTACTTTATTGTGACCGGTATCCCTGACGTCAGTGTCGTTGTTTGACCAGTTCGATCGTGCACATTTGACTCGTATCTCTTCGTATTTCATCCTCGCTTAGCATTCGTCTCATGCGTAGCTATTGAACGTTGAAATAACCCTGTTACAGACTTTTACTCTATTGCCAACCTTATCAACCCCAGGAAACTTCCTCTAAGCTTCTGAAGTACTAGTAAAGGTATGAGACGACTTTTATGCCTTGCATGGGATTCTTCTTGTATCACGTCCGACCGATGGCGACTATATAAGATAGCGAGATAATCCAGTTCTTGGACAAAAGACCATCTATAAACACTGATCCTAGTCACATCTACAAACCATCTTGGTAGAGCAATTACACCATCAGATTATTCACCAGCTCCAAACAACACCTAAACAACCACTTCTCTCTCCTCTTCATCCATCCACACTACATTCAACATGCGTCTTCTCAGTGTCATCCTTTCAGCTCTAGCCGTCGCCTCTACCACTACGGCGAAATGTATGGGATACGGAGCCTGTGTGACTGCGTGTGAGAAGCACGGCGGCTTCAACACCTACGGTTGAAATTTCGAAACACAGATATCCACTTGCAAGTGTCAGGATAACACGGTCATCAGCAGATGGCGGCCGTCATATGAGGTGGAGATGGATTTCAAGGCTCGCTACGCTTTGGTTCGATCGCGGTGTGTGGAGTATAAGTGGGAGGAAGGGAATGGTGAAGGGTTGAAGGATGGTACACAGAAAATGGAAATGGGAAATGGGAAATGGGGCTTCATGGTCGTAGGATCTTAGACTCGAAATGGGTACGCCAGAAATGAAATTGAAGATATTTCGCAAGGAAAGTCTACTTGGGAGGTTCTCGTGAAATGGTGGTTATCCTTTTACACACTTTACAGTAGATGACTGCCAATCTCCATGGCTGGTAGCCATTTCCCCCAGTATATACCCAAGGATCAATTTCTGTCGTCCAATCTAGGTAAGCTCCGTAGCACATTGTTCTACCTATTTTCTGCGTAACCGTTTTTGCTTTTTATCTGGTTCTTTTTCTAGATTGACGTGAAGGTTGTTTCAGACATTTTGGCTTATGCACATCTCGGATGCTCCTCTACCTGACTGATAAACGGAGGGAACTATGTTCTCCTGCGTTTGGTTGGTTGACCAGTTGTTTGATTAAGATGTCTTACAGTATGGGATGGAGGAAGCATTCTGACTGTCGATGTTGATGTGAAGATACTTTGATTTGCTCATTTGAAAGGTCATGAAATTTACCCTGTACCGCCTGATCTAACTTTCATATCACCTTGCTTATCACTGCAAGTGGCAATGTAGAGGAGACATATACTGCTGTTCAATTCCCATTTCCCATTTCCCATTTCCCACTGTAACTTGTAAGGCGAACTGAAGGAAAGCGAGAGGTATGTTAGTGACTACCAAATCGAGAGGTGGGACCTCAAGAGAGTTCCATCGTTCCTCCAGGGCGTCAAAGTCTCTAAGGCTACACTTCAGATTTTCACTCTCTAAGAAGAGTAAAACTTGGAAGGCGCGACCATGAAGAACTTTCTTCTATTGAACGAACTCTGACTCATGAAAAATGAATCTTCCCCAAACCGACCTACGAAATACATGGAAGGGAAGGTTCCGATCATGGCTAAGCGTACCAGGTGAAGTCGCAGCTGTATTATCTCGTTGTCGGTCGCCAAATGGGATCTGGACCATGGAACAGGACCAGTGGCTCCTTCCTCGGAATATTCCACCAACCCGGCACTTGAATGATTCGTCCCTCTTTTCGACTTCCATGGTTCTCAGGCAGCGGCGAAACACAAGCATTGACCTCCCTTTACAGAAGTGCTGCAGGCCGGGTGCATATGGGTTGCTGAGTTCTACATCGCATCAAGCCGGAGTGCTTCAGACGCTACCGTTGCGAACATGATATGGGGGAGATGTGCCTCCCTTCCTGTCAGTAATTATGTATCTGTCTCTTTTATATCCAGTCTTCTTTTGTATACTCTATAATTAATTACTGCGAGTTGCACTTCCCCCAAAAGACTCCCTTTGGGAATTCTACCATAGGGTCTGGAGAGATCATTCTGCTGAACCGCAGGGATTGGTCGCGAATTCGCCCAGCAAACTCGCCAAGGTTGAAAGACCACAGGTGTTGTTTTCCAGTCCATCGTTGATGCTGAAACTAGCTTGATGTGCTAAGATGGCTTGACGGTTGATCGTTACATTGGATTCTCCTACAGGTAGGAGATGGGACTGGCTTCGGCATTGGAGCTCCATGAGAGTGCGATGCTACATGCGCCACCAGAATAGTAAAGGGCTACGTCTCCATCCATCGCTCTCTTCTGGTCGCGCACCTTTACGGTCGATTTCGGGTGAGGGTACTGCGGATGGTGAGCATTAGCACGTTACATGGTGGCTATCTAGAGGTGCTATAGGGCTGGGATAACGTTTCGGCAGGTAACGGTCGTGGGCCACATTTCTTTTCGCTTGATCGACGGTTACAAACCAAACTTTTAGTACAGAGACGGCGTATGTTGCCGGCGACCTTAGACTGGTGAGCGGGTCACATAGTGTGGTGTAGCGCTGACATAGGGCTGAAATAAGGTTTGGGCAGATAACGGTCGCAGGCCCCTTTTCTCCTCGCCTATTCCATTTCCCTGCCGCAATTCTTTTTGACATACATATCACTTACTGTTGTTTGGTATCATTCTGTTCCTCTTGAGCCAAATTTCAATCTACTCATTATGTTGAATTTAATTGAAATCTTTCATAGTCGCCCTGCAATCTTTTCCACTCCATCGGCAGTTAGGGATTTGAGTCTGTGCTTCCCCCGGCAGTTTCCCTTATCTTCAGCTTCTCAACACCATCGTGTATCCAACACCCTGTACATTGTGAAAATGAACCATCAAGAGACCACACGCCTCCTGAACAGTATTAAGAGCTTCACGTTTCCCGATGGTCTCGTCCAAAGGCGCCAAACAATTAGCTCCTTCCGAGGGTATAAGATCTCTCCATTCCCCCTTCCACATTCCCCCTTCTTTCCTTTCCCGTCAGACTCGACATCTTTCTTCTTTCAGAATCAAAATCTTCTTCTCCAACCAAAAACTTCTTTTCTGCCATATTCAAAATGGCCACTCTCCATTAGTACAGTGATGGAGGATACTCGGAAACACCAATCCGAAAAAGAGTCCGACTCTTACGACTCTTCAGGAAAATCTTTTCCTGTTTCGACCCGTCTGATGAGTATATCTCATATACTCATGAGCGATACCGCAAATACTTCGACAAATTCGAATAGGTAGTCCTCTGTCTTATACCGGCCTACGGGTGCTGCATCTGAAATAACACACCCACAGCGAGCGTGTTTTTTGTTTTGCATTTTCAGGTGTTTGGGTTTTGCTGCATTTTCTGGCGTTTGGGTTTGCTATTCTGTTTTTGCTTGTGCCCTCTGTCAAAGTTGACATGGCGGGATGCGAAGACTCAACACCTATACGTGGTGCATCCTACGAACCTCCAGCTCTGGTCTGTTTAAATAGCCAGATGTCTGCAGAGCCGAGATTGAGTTCACTTTGTAAATTAGACCATTTCGTTCTTTATTTTTGGGCGTTGTTTTTCCTGTACTTTAGTTTCTCAATTCATGATGTTTTTGCTTTCGTTCTTGCATCCAGAGTTTCCTGATGTGTTGTGAGTTGTGAGGTTCCAGTGATTCCTTTCTTCATCGCCGCCTATCCCTCAGCATTTCACTGCAGCGCAGACCCATTTCATTGTCTTGTTCTCCCTCTCAAGGGATTCCAGTCTCATGGTCCGGTGATTTCTCAGGGAACATTCCGAGTCCCTCCCCTCTGTTCTTTCAGCAAGTATCCCTGAACAGCCCATCGCATCACAACGGGTGTTCTCAATCGCATTCATTCCCGGATCGAGCTCGTACCACCCTTCCTTACCTAGTGCCCCTGATACATTATTCCCAGCCCATCCCGATGCGCACCACCACAATTATTGGTGTTTTTGGTGAAGCATTGGTTGCCCCATTTTGGGGCGGATATTTTTAACAATACCACCATGTATACAATTACCATCATACTTCTTTCGTATCCTCATCTTCTTAGTGTACATCGTTATTATGCATTATTTTAAAGTTTATTTCCTCATTGTATACCCCTTCTAAATACCCTTTCCACACGCTTTTTTGATATCAATTATCCCGTCACATCAATATTGGAAATCCTTGTTTTAAATATTCTGTAGATCACGTATTCGCAATTTCCGTTTTCTCAAAAGTCCTATGTATGTATACATGCCCTTATCCACGGCCTCAATATGCAGCCCCATTGGTCTATGGAATCGACCTCCGCCCCAGTAACCAATCCTGGTTTTCTTTCTCGTGGATATGGTGCTTTTCCTTTGGATCGTGAGTCGTTTGCGCATCGTTACCATCGTGCCAGATATGCCCGACTTTATTCGTTTTCTTGTAGCTCGGAGGAGAGATGTATGCGATGAATAACGGCATGTATGAAACATCAGATTGCAGGAGGACCTCTAGGGTTCGGGACTGCAAATTCGTGGCTGTGGAGGCAATGAGGAGTTGGGAAAGGCTGCACGAACAGTGTCAGTGTCTGGAAACAGTGAGGGAGTAGGCCGATGGAATCTGGCAAATGAGTAATAGAAGAAGTACGGTAAAGGAAATTTAGTTGATGTGCTGGATTCTTCGGTCTCTTGGGAGAATGACCGCAGACTGCGTATAGGCTAGGACTACCTAGCAATGTGAACTCGTATTGTTTCTTGCAAGCTCTGGTAACACTTCATCCGCTATTTTCAGTTGCATCTCTCGAGGAGTGGCAATGTCCACTATCCTGAATGATCGTGTGTGCTGGCCGATGGAAAATGTATGATCAGGTAGGAAATAAATTGGCAAATAGAGGAACCTTACAAACAGCAAGACGATGAACAGAGAGGCCGATGAGAGGAACTTCAGAAGAGTGACAATGCTACTACCTGAGCATCGAATGTGATCTTGCGGTATCCTGACGAACTTAACAATCTTACGGTAGGCATCGTATTCTTTCAGGAGGTGGGACCTAATGGCCGAATAGTGTTTCCGATATCTTTGCTTGGGAGGCAGTCACGACTGAGAGGATTACCGCAAGAAGCGGTTTTGTGGGATGCTCCTTCCTGCATTTGAGACGGGATTGAGGGGATGATTGAGGGGATAATTTTCCAACCATCGAGGGATGCTCATAGAGCCTTGGTCTGTTCAAGGTGCGGTATTTATGATTTCCAAAAGTGACATCACACATTGACTGCTGAACAACCGGAGAGGAAAATGATAGCGATGTTGAAATTTTGGGTAATGAAAGCTTAGATTACGCAGCTGAATACACGGCAGAAACCAAATACTGAATCGATGCTATTTTGCAATTTCTGGGGATACTTATGTACTTCTCCTGTCGGCGGAGGTGTAGATGAGGATTCGACATCATTGTTCTAGGAAGAAAATAGCAAGTGCTGTGCTTATTTTATACCCCAGCATAGAAACCTTGACATATTGCCTGATTAGTTGTGTCAAATTACAAGTAGAAGGCAAACAGAAAGAACAGAAAGACACCCTACCTAAATTTCTGCGATGAAATTGCCCGGCAAGTCACGTGCACAACGCAGCAGTTTTCATAAAAAGTCTCTCCCACGCCTTAATTATCGGATATTCTCCAAAAGGGTCATTGAGTTCCTCCTAGTAGTTCTGTCAATTTCTTTGCTCAATTGTGAGAATGAAGAAGGCATCTCCATGTATTGCGGAGTTGGAGCACGTGATTATGAAGTGATGTGATTCCGAAACCACGACAATTCAATACAACTAGTATAAATATATGTGTTCAACGTGGAGGAACATTAAATGTATTTTCTATTATTATTATTTCTTCGCAGTCATTTTCAGGATATACCTAGTTGAAATCTCATCGATGGGTTGTAATGGATTGGCCGTGCCAAGGTTTAAGCGAGATGTTTTACAAAAATAGGGGAGCTGACTTCTGAAAGCCATGTAATCACTGAAAAACTTAACACTTTCCAGTCATGACTTCGTGGTCTTTCTAAAGGGTGGGGTCCTAGGGATTGTAAATGTATTGTGTAGCATATCTCAAGAGAAAGAACAGAACCTAGAAACTGTTGTAAACCTCTTCTATACTACGCCTCATTTTAATTTTGTGGATGTGATCAGTAAACACCGCCGTCATTCCACCCGTGGTCATCCATCTTCTCAGCTCCGCGCAGACAAATGGTAATCCCGCAAGACTAGTCTAAGGATGCCTAGATACAATAGTGAGCATTCAGTTCTACTAGAATTTGGGATCAAGTCAAGACATTGAAATAGAAGGTATTTCTGAAGGTCTGAGGAAAACAGCGATATCAAGATTATGCAAACACAGTACGTCCATATCTTGGAATGATGTTGGGAACCGGGAGTTCCGGGGAGGCTGTAAAATGGGAGAATAAACTAAGTATGGAGAGACACGCCAGCTAGGACCAAAGGGGCCTGTCCATAGCTGTCCGTAATGTATGTGCCATCAAGCTGGATAGAAGTGTCCAGAAAAAAACTAGCGCCTTCCATGGGATATACTAGCGCCAGACTATGAATCCGAGAGTGCTCGTGCCTGTACTTAGAGCACTTGTGCCGTAACAGTAGTGAGCTGGAAAGAGAAAGTAGAGAAGGTGACAAGGTTTCGGGTACGGTCACTTACCATATGGTCATCGATATGACCTCGTGAAGTCTCGGAATTCACTACACGTGAATCTCATCTTTGTTGTTGCTACTATGAGAACTTATATAGTTGTAGTTTAACAATATGTGGTGTGACGGTATACTAGGAGATATATTTCAAGAAATAAACGTAACTGGCTCCAGTCCTACAATAGTACTTCAAGGTTGTAGATATGGCGACACGAGTACTCCCGGGTCCACTTTCTGGCACTGGAGTATTCAAAGAAAGACAATAGTATTCCTGACACTTGCAGCCGACAGACAGCCCCTATGTTAGAGCTTCATTCGGCCCCGTAGCTAGCTCTTGTCTCGCTATCTCCTTATTTCATAACTTGTTCGTCTCTAACAGTCTTCTATTTTGTGCTTGAAAGTAGACCGCAACTCGTGGAAGCTGACCATAGTAGAGAACCGAATGTCAACTTATTAGATTCGGGACTGGATCAAACCTACCACCCAGATTTCTAGCCAAGCCCACTTTCCCTTCTTCTTTGATGAATAACTACAAAATCAATACTATAATAGTGAAACTAGAATAGAATTATGAGTAGAACTGTATATATGAGTGGAGATACGGACAGCCGGGGGCGAAGAGAAAAATAGTGAAGAGGGAGGTTAGGGGTCAACGGTAGTAGCTAGAAGAAGCCAGGGGCAGGGAGCCACAATAAGTGTAGGCAATAGTAAACATAGAATAGTGGAAAGGAGCTTACAGGGGTATTAGGCTTTATAACTAGGTAGTATGGACAAATTACATGTGTTCTACATATTAAGGATAATAGTTTGTCATGAAGATTTGATTGCTCAATACTTGGTCCATTCATGACTATTAATACTCGTACTTCATAACAAAATTTAATAAAGTGGAGATCAAACCAAATCAAACGATTGAATATTAATTTGTAACTAACTATAGTAGTTTTAATTGCTTTGAGAAATGGGAATAATTCAAAGCCCAAAGTTGGCTTATATAATGTTTATATGAACAACGATCGGCACATGGAACTATATTCCATGAAATTGTTCCATTCAAGCTGGAATACTTCTATAGTGCCTTTATAATGGAACTATCCCATTCTAGCGAATAGTCTCCAGAATTCCGTTAAAGTAAATATTTATGTAGATTTAAGAGATAAATAGCCGTATTTAGGTAGAGTGGTTAGGGTACCCTCACGTGACATATCTGAGATAGTCTACAGGGCACCTATATATATGTTTAGTACCCTTTATATATGAAGGCACTATCACGATAGTCTATGATTAAATGAGAGCTTCCTATCGGCCTACCGGACCTCTAGGGCTGGGATACATTTTCCGAGTCATTCGACAAATGCCATCTGGAAATTCTATATATTCTATAGAGAATATGCCTCTGCAATGGAATCCCTCTAGAGGAGGTGCTCTGGAATCTAATGGAGTTCCGGTTGCCGAATGTTATATAGGAATAGTAACTGAAGTTGTCGTGTGACTTGAGGAAGAATTCTCGAGCTGTCTATAGTAGCTCGAGAATTTGCTTACTACTACATCAACGGCATCTGTGCAGAAAATCAGGCAGCATAGAAATTTCTTGAAAAATGTACTAACAAGGCAGGAGTCATTCAGCAGTTGAAATTGGTCAAGACTCCAGAGAGTAACTTAACTTCATCAGAAGTAAAGTACTAAAGGTGACAGACTCCTAAAACATATCATAGTCGTAGCTGCTATCAAGCAAGTTATTATTCTAAACTAACACCTAACTATCTTACCATTCACTTGAAACAGTACAAAGAACATTAGATTACAATATCCCAGGGCATATGATCATTTTAGTACTTCTCTTCTCTATATCAAATATAGTTTGCTACTCCATTTTTACTTCTCTGTCCGCCCAGCTGTATCCTACAGACCGTCTCCATAATCCGGAATTTCTCGGATTTATTGTGTCCTCGGGTATATTATGGCGATACGCGTCAGGCGTTTTATGGGCATTGCGAAAAGATCATTGGGGACTTACGCGACCATGATGGCATCTACTGTACCATGAAATTCTGCGAGGCAAGGACGAGAACGCTGCCCGTACTGTTATTGTTTCCTCGGTCGAAAGTATGAGATCGAGACACGGGCAACACGCCATTGACATTTGGCTAAGTGATTGTCGAAGTCGCGCGCTGGTACTACTGTAATCTCCCTAATGATGGCGTATCTGGGGATGACTTCCCTAGATTGTTGCTTAGCAAATTCGCAGTCGCATTATGGGACGAAGCACATTCTATGAAAAACCCCGATTCACTGAATAACGATCTGGTCTTTAAAATTAGATGCCGGCTTAATGTATTTGCGTCTGCGCGAATGGTTCCCAATTCTGCTACTCTACAGGTGTCACTGCTACTACATAAAACCTTAAACCCTACTAAACCACCCCTTTTGCCTACTTTAGAATAATATATATTTTATCCCCCCGGTTAGTAGTTTTCCCTATAACTAAAAGTACTGGTCAATAGCGACCTTATATAACTTTTCATTGAATACACTCTATTGAAAAGCAAAATTCGTTATATAAGGTTAATACTCGCGGGGTAGCTGTTCTTCTAGGCTAGTTTCCGGTCATTTTCGGTATAAAAAGTACACTTCGCGAACTTACTCAACTTCCTTACCTAATAACTTTATAACTTTAGATATGCTAAATAAACTAAGTAGATGAAACTAATCGGAATTATCCAGTTATTAATTATACATACGTATTTGAAATTTAGAGCATCTACCTTTTATAAACTAATATAATTAATATAATTATTATATTCTATTATAAATAAACTTAGTAGCGGATTTAGTAATAGGTTTAAGGGTTAGTAATAATCTATAGGCTTATAAAACTAATAATAATAATAATAATAACTATAACCTACCTTTATATTTACGCTGAATAAACTCCTAGATAATATTAATAAGCCTAGTACTCTTACTTAAGCTACTATAGTAGACCTAGCTCTCTTTTAACAAGTATTTAGAGCTATTATAACTAAGTATAAAAAGCTTAATAATAATAATAAGGCTTTAGAATTTATAAATAAGTTACTAACTAAATCCTATACTAAGGTAATCTATAATAAAAAAGAAGTAAAAGGAGAGATTAACGTTATTAAATAAAATAATACTAACTTACAATTATAAGTATAAAACCTTGAAGAATAACTCTAATAATAAGGTTATACTTAAGTAAATATATGTGACGGTTCTAACCGTCACCACCATTTGGATCACGTGGTCTCGCTTAGCGACCCACACCAAGTATTTAGATCGAAGCTCTCTCGAGCTCTCCTCTTCTCCTCAGCTTAGAATCTTTGTTTGATTGACAGTTCTACGATTCCACAACCTACACCGTGGGCCTTGCGTACGTGTCGTCACACCTTGCGTACGTGTCGTCACAATATACTACCTTCTACTCTACTAGCTCTCCCTATACTACCTATACTACTAGCTCTACTAGTATAACTACTCTTATAATAACTGTTACGGAGTTGGAGGAACTGGGGGCGGATCACGTGTAGCATGGCCCGTGCGTGCTACTGGACTCCTGTATTTAGGCTCTCGTTCCTCTGGAACTCTCTTCTTCTCTCACTTAGTTGTTCGTTCAATATAGCAGTTTCCGGTTTGAATCAGTATTCATCACAGCAAGCAGTGGTTCACTCCACACGGTCACAATAACTAACGTTTTACTCTCTAGTATACGTAGATTCTTTTAAATTTAGTAGAAAAGCTTATTCCGCTAGTAACCTTTATAGCTAGCTTATTAATATAATAATTAAGCTTACCTAGAACTAAGATTAGTAGCTTATAAAGAATAACTATATAAACTATATTTTAAGTACCTTAGAAGGTAAGGTATATGAGTATATTAACTCTTATATTAATAAACTTAGATAATATAGCTCTACTTTATAGTTTATTAACGCTATCTTCTACCTCTTTAGTAAGACCTTTAGTAACTTTTACTTATATAGTAATAGCTTTACTAAATTAATTAGGCTTTACTAGAACAATACTAAGACTAATAAATTACTCTCTTACTTTATATCCCTTTATATTACCTTAGACTTTTAAAGATATAAAGCTTATATACTTTTACTTAGTACTTTAGATTCGCGTATTCTTAAGCGCCTTCTATAAAACCCTTCTTATTATAAGAAGCTCGGCCTTCATAATTTAATTACTTTTATTAAAAATACTAACTATATCTACTAATAAGTTTTTAGTAACGCCTTCCTCTCTACTAAAAAGCTAGCTAGTATATTATCTATAAGTTAAGTAAAATTCTGTTAAACTACTAGTATATATTAATAATATTATTATAGTAGTAAAGTTAACTAGGGAGATTAATTAGTTCTATAGTAGGCTAAGCGTTTATTTTAATACTAAGACTCTAGAGAAGATTAGGAAGATACTTAGTACTAAGATTATAAGAAATTATAAGGCTTACTCTATTATAATTAATTAAGAATAATATTTAACTTAATATTAGGTTAAAAGTTATAAGAGAATCTTCTACTAATAATTCTAAAACTCTTACTCTAGCTTACTAAGTAAAGGATTTAGTACTATTAAGTATAAAGAATATCTCGTCTATTTATGTAATTCTAAAGTTTAACGCTAAGTTTATAAACTTATTCTAGGTCCTCTAAAAGATGCACTCGTATACTTATAAACTAGACCTCTTAGTTAAACTAAAAGCTATCTACCTAGTCTTCTATAGTAATTTATTATACCCCTCTATAAGTACCCTACTCCCTAGATAGTATAATCTACTAGCTATACTAGTAGTACTTAATAGTAGTAGCTAAGAGTTATAAGCTATTAATAAAATTCTAGACTCTAGGTACTACGATTATTAATTCGAGTATTTAGTTTAGTAGCGTAGTTATAATAAGGACTTATAGGAACCTTGTCAAGGGTTGCACCCGTGGAGTGAGTCTTGGAGTGCTCCAGCGACATGTGCACGTGACCTCTAAGCAGACTTGGTGGAACCTTCTAGAGTATTGGTAAAGGACACGTAGCCAGTTCTTGTGACGGAGCTGGATTTCATTTGACAGGATTTCATTCGCTTGGCCAAGCACGTGACGAGACTTGGCATTGGAACAACTTAAATAACTTCGCTCCTTTCAGATTCTCTTCTCTCTTTAGTTTTATTTCTTCGTACCTACGGTTTTAGTTCTAGCAATTGATTCAAAAGCTGTATACACTTTATCCTTTGTTGGCATCCGTGACAGTTCTGTGGTATATAGAGAGGGCTGGGAAGCTGCTTTGGGAAGGACAATCGAATCTTCTTGTACATAGACAACCTCTGTAGTTCAATTCATCAGCATTTGCTACAAGTCCTGACAAACCTCTTATAAACGTCTTTATAAGTTTTATATCTTATAGCCTATTCTATTACTCTTTCTCTAATAAGTTAAAGCCTATTTTAGAGAAGTTATAAGCTACTCGCGCTACTTCTAGGTAGTAAGTTTATTAGATAAGAGGGGGCCTTATATAAAGGTTCGATTTCGAGTTTTATAATAAATAGGTTTTATATATAATATACCTATAATAGGGGTATTCGTAAATACTTAAGTAGTTCAATCGTGGGAGTCTCTCCCTCTCTCCTTATAGATAATCTATTTAATATTCTACCCTAATACCCCCTTATTAAAAGAACCTACGCGTAAGTTTTAGCTAGCCCGCCCCCTCGTAGGTCTATACGAGTTATAGAAAGAGAGCCTATTCGTATTAAGTAACACTAATAGCTTAGTTAGTCTTTTATAGTAATTAAATAGTATTTTAACGTTCTTAGCGATAGCCTTATATTTCCCTTTTTAATATAAATAAGCTTTAAAAACAAGCGTTTTTAAACAATTATTACTTAAAGAGGGAATCGTAAACCTAAAAATCTAAACGTATATATACTACGTTAAAGGGATAGTACTATACCTGTTGGTACGACCTGGTTGTCGTAAAGGGTGATACACAAACATGATCTCTCTTTGTATTCATTCGTGTATGAAGAGTAAAGGTAAAGAGAGGTGGTACACTACAAGCTTAAGTATAAGAGTGGCAAGCCACTCACATGACCTAAAGCATATAGATCCACCAGGCTCTCGTACAAGGTGCTATTCACCAGAATTATATACCGACAATACCTTTATTAGAACAACTACTTAGAATGTGAGAAGATAACTAGAAATATGTTTAGCTAAATAATCTTGCTATTCGCGTAACCTTGTTAACTATTCTTACTTGTTGAATATAACTAGACTATTTTAATGCTAGAAGTAAAGTTATATCGCATGTAATGTTAGATTAATGAAAGATGTCTTTCTTGTTGCTCTAATTCAGTCCAACTCTATTTTATTGTTCTAGCTATTTTTAGTAACTACTTTGGCTGCTAGGTAACAGAAAAGGTATTTTTCTTTGATTATTTTCAATATTCGCGTAATTCTACTAGCAGCTTTCAATCATTTGAAATGGTTAGAAGACTTTGAAAATTTGAATCACATTCTGCTAACAACGAAATTTGATTGTTTCGCCTAGCGACTGACTAGCGTGAATTTGTGTTACGTTCAGCAAATTATATACCGAAGTTAATACGCGCTATCATCCCACAATAGCTACTTCTAGAAATTCTTCTCCGACTGCAACTCTATCTCCTCCACCACCACCACTATCATCACCAAACGACGACGAAATGTCGTCGTCCAAGCGAAAGCGGGCCGATCGCTCCCATGTCTCCCAGACGGAGGCAGAGTACAACGCTCTCAAGGACAAAGTCCTGGAGCAGGCAGCCGAGAACAAGCGGCTCGTCGATCAGGTGAACGGTTTGGTGGTAGAGAAGAGAGAGCTCACTGAGCATATCGTGGAGTGTGGCGCCTTGACAGGTAATATATCTGCTATCATCTTGGCCATCAGACTTTATTCTAACTCATGCGCACCGATTAGGCCTCAAACCAAGTATTCGCGCGATGGTGGCATCGCATCCTGATGCAGCGATACTCCTACACAAGGCTGTCAACAAAATCATGGATGATACCAACGAAAAGGCCCATGATACATACACTCTCAACCATTGTCTCCTCGTATTCGGAAAGTGTTTGGCGGGAAGCGAGGATCTTCTTAGTTTACCTGAGGGTAGCAGTCTCGCCTACAATTTTACTATCCGCTGGGCCGTTCGATTCTACGAAGAGGCTGAGAGTCGAGTATTCTGGCTTCAAAACCAAGACTTCCATGTTTCCGATACCAAAACTGTCAATTTGCTATCAAGAATCATGGAGAAATTGGACAAAGAGCAAGAGGGTTTTACGAATGCTGCAGGAAAGAGTTTGCTGGATCGACGAAATCTTATCATGACCAGTTTTCTCAAAGGGAAACAACCCATATCGAAGGATGTAGCGCCGGATAATGGTCTAAACAATCGGATCTCGTCTGGAGCATGTCGGCAGAATGGAATATTATACGTATCTCGCATGACAGCCACACCTGAAGCAGAGCCACCTGAGCCACCTGAGCCAGCAAACTATTCATCGCCACCGGTTAACACCAGATCTAGGGAATCCATTTCGTCTGCTTCAGTACATGGTCGCGCTGGTGCACCAGACCAAACAACCACGCCAAACATTCCCGATGATTCCCATGTTTCGGCCTCTGAAATTCAACTACCAGACATCGAAATTGGCCTGAGTCCCTCCATCGGACCTTTGGAACTTACCCGTCGAAGAATCATGTTCTACAGTCGTCTTGAAAAGGAAAATACAGCTGAGACTGAAGCTTATGGATTGAAAGTCTTTGCTGAAGCTCTTGAGAAGCCTTTGTTTGGTATATTCAAGGCAGAGTCATACGAACGGTTGAAAACCCTCATTGAGAGCCATGAGAATGGTCGCCTCGAAGTTGGAGGTGCATATAAAGATGGTGTTAAGACTGCAGAGATGCTATGTGGAGAAACCTCATTACCTCGTCCTGCTCGAAAGCTTTATAGCGCCACTGCCTCAATCTTACGCACCGTGGACGTCGGTAAGGGAAGGGGAAACAAAGGTTTCGACCCATATTCGACCTTGGCTAGAACAGTCGCAATGATTGATTATGTCCAGGAGATTGAGGCCTTTGAGGAAGATATGTTACTGGAGGACCCGGCCATAATCAAATACCTAGAAGAAAACAACCTGAAATTGGAAGGAAATCTGGTTAGCGTGATCATTTCCCTGTTCGCAAAGAATCTCGCGATTGAAAACGCCGTTTTTCGCCGGCTTCGAACCAAATGTCTGCCTCTTTGGATGTTGTCGCAGAAATTTGGGAGAGGGATCGTGGTCATTTTTGCGGTTGGCGGAAATCTAGCGTGAGTTACACTACCAATCCACCGTCACAGCCCTTGCTAACAGATGTCAGTTCTCATACCCACAAATGGACTACGGCAGAAACAGAAGAAGTTGCTGATACATTGATGAAAACGCTCCCGGAATTCAAAGAGATTTGCTCGCTCGCAGAATCTAATATCCTCACACCAATTGAAAAAGGACTCGATTTGATGCCGGTTCAAGAAAGCAATACCATTATTGGGCTTTTCTCAGGAAGACGGGAGGATCAAACAGGCATGCAACAGCACACAACAGCACCAGATGATGTTGATCAGTTGGAGTTTGATGGCGACTCAAGCGATAAGCCCAAGGTCGATCGCAAGCCCATTGCCAAGAAGAGAACAAAGTCGAAAGAGTCGAAACTTGAGGTCATGAACGATTACGCACCCTATGATATGGAGTCAGACTAACGGATTAGACAATTGTTACATTGGTTTTGCCCGCTGGTAGATTGTGGAATTATGATATTTGGTGAGGATCGGGGTGAGAATGGGACATTTGCCATCGCAACTTGATGAATTGTGTAATTAGTAATGAAGTCAATCGCGGCTTGTTGGGGCCTGTTGTGGCTGAGGCTTGCGAGCTACGCGTGGTAGTTAATGATGGCTCTGTTAAAAACGCGTAATATATGTGTGTAAAAATGTTGTCATGCTTTTGTGTGTATATTTGCAACAATCACGCTTGAGAATTTGTGTCAAAAGTGTGACAAAAACCCTTTTGTAATTGTCAATAATCCTCCTCTTTCAGGATAAACAAGAAGACTCTTCCAAATTTTGTGCATATTGTCGTCCAAGATCAGATTCTAATGACCTCGGGAAATATCTTTCTTGCTTGTTCGAGCCGTAAATGGTTGTTGGATACCAGTGTGGTTTCATATGAATTATGATAGCTTGGTATAACTTTGAGTAGTATGAAGGTCGAAGGAGAAAAAATGTCGAAGAAAAGGCTCGCAAAAGAAGCAGCTTCAGAGGGAGGTAGCTACATAACGCCTCGCGACTACATATTCCAATTGTCAAAGTTATTTAACGAATTATATAGTCACACTCTTTCATACTTTTCAGCAACCGTAGAAAATTTTACCTACTTTAAAAGATGTCCGCAGCCCAGGCTTCTGTATTCTCCATCTCACGTGCTACGGTCACGTGTGAACGAGTGGGGAAAGCTCCCTCGCTAAGGATAGCTAGGCTAGCGCCAAGGTTCGGCATTTGTAATTCCATTCCATTCCAAGACCCCCTCATAGAATATTCCGTTCTAAATAGTATAAGTGTTGTAATATCCCATGCTAAAGGGTAGAATATTTAGAATTCCAGTTAGAATCCCTCACGTAACCAGTAAAAAAGTAGTTCCGGTCCGAGCGACTAATAGGAAGCCTAGCTTTAGCCTTAGTACTATTATCTATACTATCAACACTACAATAATAATATCACGATGTCCCCCCTCTCCAAACATCTTACTATAACGTATAAAAGAGCCTTAAATACACGTATTTGCCCCTCCTACGGTACTCCTAGACTACCGGTACAGGTAGTACAAATACTATAATACTACTTACATTTACCTTAGTTATATATAGGAGATAATAATAATTAATTAGGCTTAGGTAAAAATTACAATTTTAGTACTTACTTTATAATAAATAGAGCTCTCTTATTAGTTAAAAAGTAATATATATAAGTTATATATCCTTTAGAATTCCAAATTCTATAGCCTTATCCTTTAGAATATTCTATTCTAAATTAAAGAGCCTTTAGAATATTCTACCTACGAGCTGCATTTAAGCAAGCTTTATACTGTTAAATAAAATACTTCTCTATGCTACTTCTTTCTTATAACTTTAGCTCTCTACCTAATCCTTCCTAGGAGTCCAGCTATTTATTAAGAAAGAGCTATTCCCCCTATCCTAATAACAAACAAAACCACTCACTAGACTTATCCCAAATTCCTTAATTACCACCAGAATCCCGCCGTTACACATTTTGGACCGCTTGAACTCGCATACATACCCCATAAAGCCTCTTATAAAAATACAGAAGTTCAAGGTTCACCACTTGAGTTTCATAATCCATCCACAGCAGGCGTCTCCACAAATCCGCTATCGTCGCTGAATGGGAGTGGCACGTCAATCTCTCCCTCATCAACTTTTCCCTCTCTGTTCTCCGGAAGAGAAAGGATTTCCTCTACCTGAGTAGTATTCGACATAATCCTTGTCTTAGCCGCAACTTTAGCAACACCAGCACTCGTGACCTACAAATCCCAATCAGCGAGTCAACTCAGCACATAAAATACAATTAACATACCACTCTTCCCCCAACAATGCCATTGCTTCTGGCTTCATGATAAGCACCCTCTCTCTGCTGAAGCAGAGCATCAACACGCTCCCTTGGTAAAGCTCGAGACTCGATCCCAAATTCCCTCTGCTGCACTATCGAGTCTCCATGTAACTTCGCCGACAACCGAAGTAGACTAGCGTCCATAACTTCGAACTCGTCAGTCTCTGAGAGGTGGAGGTAAAGTGTGCTACCCAAGGAAATCGCTATCGAGTAAGCGAGTTGTAATCCTAGTGGATGCATCGTAGAGAGTTCTTCTGTTTCGCTCAGGAGATGGCGGAGTGTTTTGATGAGGTGGTCGTAGTTAGCCTCACTAGATGACTGCAATTTCTCGATTGAAGTGTGCAAGAAGGCGTGGAGCTTGGCAGCCGCGTTTGGAAAGGTCTTCAAATGGTCTTTAGCAAGAGGTGGTAATCCTATTTTCTGGTCAGCTTGGGAAGAGACAATTAAAGAGCTGAAAACTTACCCGACGAATACCCATTTTCAAGGATATTCACACTAAGTTCTCTGATTAGAAGCTTCTGTCCCGCAACCTCATTCTCAAACTCCTCAACCCTTTCCCGATGAGCAGTACTCTGCTCCTCAAGACGCGCCCTCAAAGTGAGGATCTCGACGTAATCGTCTGAAATGAATGGGTTGTCGTTGAATAACTTCGTAGCAGATGGGTAAACCAGATTTTTTAACGTTTCAAACGAGTCTGATAGGTCTGCATGTTTTGTTTTTGCCGCTCCACATCTCTCTTCTCCGTTCTCCGTATTTCGGTCTTTTTTGCCCGTAGGAAAGCCTCGGTTGGCGAGTCGGGTGGCGCACTCCTTCTTTTCGAGGGAACTTGAGTTGATTGCATTCTGGCCGGTCTGTGAGAGGAGTGAATGGTCATCGATTCTTGGAACGCGTGAGGAATGCAATGGTTTTGGGGTTATAAGGTGACTTGAAATGGGGACGACGCGAGGATATGCACGTTCTCACATGAGTGTTGCCTGAACTCGACTCCGACTGCGAGGACGGGTAGGTACGGATGGCATGCTGTTATCAAGTTTGCTTAGTGGTAGGTGGTGGCTTATATGCCGGTAAATTCGATGTTTGTTATACATGCAAACAACGATATGCAGGGATCATGAAGTGAAGGCTTCTCCTAAGCGAAGGTTCCCAAAATGGAGGACCCCGCACTCACAGCCATTAAGTAATGCAAACATAGCCTTTACTTTTTAAGTACGATACGTTGATAGAGTGTATTGAATAAGAGAATGCAAGGATTCAATCATTTAAAAACAGCAAGTGCCAACATTTTTGACGCATTAAGTACAAAGTTTTGAACACACAATCTGCCCTTGTCTCCAGAAGACTCTCAAATCCGTCTTGGAACCAATAAGCTACCAAATATTTAGTGAAACGAAGCATCGTTTCAGTCCTTCTCCTGTGCTATTGTTGCATTGATAAGTTCATCCATCATGTTCATCTTCTGTCATGAAGCATCCATAAAGACTGTCCCCCTTGTCCAAACGGCATTTCAACTCCAGTCTTTCGTCCATGGCATCAAGGAAATTCCTTTCAGCAATTGAACATACTTCTTTCTTCTCAGGAAGTATGTGGTCTAAAAGATCGAAAATCTGATTGACAGATCCGCAACCATCGAACCAGTTCCTGATATGACTGTTAACAAGTCACATATAAAGAGTCCGATATTATCACACATACAGTTGGCTTTCGCGACCAGCAAACAGCAATGCTATCTCCGATCCAAACTCGCGCTGGAGATCTTGCATACAACCAGGAAACATTGTAAGTATAATATGGGCGGCATTTTGGTCGAGTGCCAGACTCCGCACAAACCTGTCGAAAGAATGCTTCCTGAAAATGTTTTCCTTAACCGTGATAGCTTTATATAATTGAAGGGCCTTTACTATCCCAATTGCTTCCAGACTCTCCGGGCAGGCATCCTCCTTTTTGGCATGCTCATTTGATCTTCGCTGCGAAATCGAGTTGATGGCGTGATACATTGACCATGCCAATGGTGGAATGGATGATCCTTTAAGGATTTTGTCAGCCGCTTTGATGGCGTTTTCTTGTGCTATCGATACTGCGTAAGCTTGAGCAATTGGTGTAAAGTGTGGCAAGATTTCATGTGTGAAGATGCCGAAGAAGAAATTTGTGATATCCACTGCCTGGTGCGTGGACAAGGGTTCAAACCGTCGACCCTCACCGCTGCAAAGTGATTCATAAAAGTTCAACCGTCGTGTTTCTAGTTCCTCAACAGTGACTTGATCGTTCAAACTCAATGTGATTTCCGAATTCCCTGATTCTGGGCACGACCGGAGTAGCTTCCTTTTGGACTCCGGTATATCTGCATAAGATTAGACTAATGTATGGAGTTTAACGGAGTGAGATGACTACCTTCCCGGGGAGCGTTTTCGAGGATATGTTTAAGCAGCTCCACAATCTCCGTTGTCTGAGTGAGTGACTGGGTCCTCAAACTATCGAACCGGTCTTGTTGTTCAACACTATCACGTCGCAGGTTGTTCATTGTATCCTCGAGAAAAGCGATTTCCACACTCTTGCCAGCGATATACTGGGCGGCTTGTTGCCTCTCCGTGTCAATGGCCGAATAATGCTTTAACGCTAGTTTTAGGAAGTCGGGAGCTTGAGTGCTCGATGATTCGTGTATGTGTGAAGATTGGCATTTGGAATCCTTTTTTTTTCGTAGACTTATCGGAAGATACATTCTCCTCCAAGTTCTGGAGGGCCTTTGTCGATGCTATCTTGGATGATGATGCGACACATTCTGCTTGCCGTTGCCGGGGCCGTTTCCTTGAATTCTCAGTGTCTTCGTGACTTTCTGGATCAAATGACGAGAGGGAGTGTTCTCGTTTGAAGGAAGCCATGACAGAAGAAGTCATTCGATCTAGCAAGAAAGCAGCACAGAAATAAGATGGAAATGTTGAATTGAGGAATTGTGGCAGCAAATAGAGGAATAAGAATGGTAGCAGAAACCCAGAGAACGTGCTGCATCAACGACAAGGATGGTAGCAAACAAAAGCTCGCGTCGATGGCTGAACGGGAAACTGCATATCAACAATTTATGCACTCGAATATTGACCAATCCACCATGGCTGCCTAAGATGCTCCCCCCCCAGCAACCCTACCTCAAAGATTAAGAAATGGTCTTCACGAGGCGAATTGCCTGATGGGATTGGGTGCCCAAGTCTGCCGTTCATATATCGTGGTTTCGAAACTGCAGCCATCGACCGCTTTGGGTGAGGTTTGTTTGCTTCGAAATCAAGCGCACATACAGCGCACCGGGTCTTTCGCCGAATGTGGCGGGGAAACTGCAAGGTTGCAGTCGAATTTTGACTAAGATGATTTTTCTCGAACATGGCTCCGGCTAGCCCAAAGAGGAACTGTCGAATTTTGAAGGCGTAGGAGGGTACGCGACCTCAAAGAAAGAGGTCGTAACTGCCATTTGGAAGGCTCGCTTAGGCGCTTAAATCAGCTGAGTGTAACACCCAAACCGCAGGGCAACATGGAAGCAACTGTCCTATTGCTTTCTTTTTTGTACATTAGTCTTGTACTACTCAAATTCGCTTTGTTTCTTATACGTTTCTTGGAATATGAACAGGTTCACATGAATCACCTGGGCAAGCTGGGATATTCTCATACGTGACTTTTGTCATTTCACTTGAGAAAAAGAAGTGAAGATTCAACAAAAATAACAGAACTCAACAACATAAACAGAAAGTAAACTAAAAACTATTGGATAAAAAGAAGAGCCAGGCGCCAAAAAGGAGGCCAAAAGTACATAATATCTGTCTTGAACAGGAGGGGATTCGAACCCCTGCAGGTTTCCCTACGAGAATACTCAGATCACAAGATCTGAAGAAGCCAGAAGGCTACTTGAGTCACGCGCCATAACCACTCGGCCACCTGTCCTACAAACGGCTGAAGCTGTTCTGATTCGATGCTTATCAATGGTGAGTTTGCTCTTATTTTGCGTCATCAAGATTTCACTTTATTTGTGTGTGTGTGTGGTAGGGTGGAGTCATCCCGGCCGATATTCGGGCCGGAGTCGCCGTTAGGCGCCCTGGGTTGAAGGAACCGGAGGGTAGGTTTGCGCGTTCGGAGCCAAGCTTCGAGAACAATATACTTGAAGTAAGGGTGAGAAAAAACATGCCAATTTACGGCAGAGGGTGCCCCACCTCATACAACACTTGTGTCCTGCAGGTGTTTTCCCAGAATCTCATGCCACAATCTCTACAGCGTAGATTCCACTTTTCGTGCTCGATTTAGACGATGTGGCCCCAAAATATCGCAAGATATCCGCTTTTACCTTGGCATAATATTAAGTGGATATCTTATATACTACGGGGCTACTCTAGTATATTATATAAATAGCCTTACTTTTAGCCCTTCGCGCTCCTCTCTATCTACTGGGGTCCTAATTTGAATTTAAGAGACTAGCCTCTTTTTCATAGGGTATGGTTATTAAAGAAATATTTATCCTAGTACTTATACTATTAATAAGTAGCGACTAATAAACGAAATATATATAATAGTACTAGGAGCGTAAAGATAAAGGATATTAGTTCTAAAGTAGATAAAAAGTAATCCTTATAGAGTAGTAGAGTTTTGTCATTTTATAATTATATCTAGAACTACCTATCTAGTATATAGCGTACGTTCTCGAGGGATATTAAAGACGATATTTTAGTCCAAGTAAAACATCATTTTTTCGGATGTCTTTTAGTAGGAGAATATTATGCGATATTATTTTGTGGATACTTGTACCGCTTAACACCCTGACCAGGACCCTACTAGGTAAACATATTACGGGGCGATATCCTTGGCTGTTCCTCGAAAGTGGATTTACAATGGGTTTGATGGAGTTGAGAGTTCAGACTTCGGATTTGAGCTTAATTAGGTATATTGTGGATAAGTTGCACACGCCATTCGTTAAGAATTGCGGCTCAAGATTCTGGGAAAACAGACCCTTTAATAATGACTTTTCAGTACAATAGAACACATACGATTAATGGTACGAGTAGAATATTGTCTAATAATGTGTCATTTTTCTATCGCGGTCCCTATACTCTTTACATCGATTTGTATTTTGTATATAAAAAAAGGGGTAAAACCAAATGACATATTATCAGACATTATTCTACTATTTAAATTGTATGTGTTGTGTTATCAGATCATCAGATAATCTGACCAGTGGTTTCCACCGCATGGAACCTGCATACATGAACAGGAGCGTACAGCAAAGGAGGGGCATATGCCAGGGCATTTAATCCAGGCTCCTGCCCACAGTAGTTAGCTCCCTAGTCATCTGAATACAACTCCTCTGGCACCCTAGCTTTCCCTATTCTTAGTAACATGTTGTGATGAAAAGTCAATGTTTTTTGTATTAGGTGGGGTGGAGGGGTAAAAAGTGGTAACGTTGGGTGGGGCGGCCTTGTGCGCATATCAGCGTGTTCTTTCTCACCCTTGCAGGCGGGGAAGCGGGGATAATAACAATGGCAACTTCTTATTTACTTCTTGTACTTGGGTAGGGTACGGAGGACTCGGTATCAATGATCATGCCTTATGAATGGCATCCTTGGGATCTCCGTCAAAATTCTTTCCTTGGCCTCGTCTGGAGTCCGAGTCCGGAGTGAAAGCCATGATCTCCCATTAATTTATCTTATCAGATCGCCCAGCAGATCTTCAACTTCTTCTCTACTGGTAGTAACTCGAGTGCAAGCTTATATTAGGCCTCTCGTGACCCCGGAGCTTACCTATCCGTGAATGTTCGACCTTCTCAAATGCGTCCTTCGACGCGTGTTGGGGCGCACCAGTAACAATGTAGCTTTCCATCCATCTCTTCCTTCCTCCAATTGACAATTTGACACTCCTAACCACTTCCAGGACCCAACAATGGCGCCTCACACACAGGACGAAGTCCAAACTCGCTCCCTCGCCGATCCTTCGGCATTCTGGGCCGAACAAGCTTCGCACCTCCACTGGCACAAGAAACCTTCCCACGCCCTCACCAAAACGAAGAAGTCTCTCAAATCTGGAGTTGAGCATGATCATTGGGATTGGTTCTCCGACGGCGAGATATCTACTTGCTACAATTGTGTGGATCGACATGTTCTTGCTGGAAATGGGGACCAAATCGCGATTATCTTCGATAGTCCGGTGACGAAAACGAAGGAGAAATATACATATAAGCAGCTTTTAGATGAGGTTGAATTGTTTGCTGGGATTTTGAGGGAGGAGGGTGTAAAGCGGGGCGACGTCGTGCTAATGTATAGTGAGTGGAATTTGTTTCTTCCGTCGCACTTTTTACTGCGCAAACTGTCTGTGGGAGTGGTTATTAGCAGCGTTTGGAAATGTTTGCAATTCCAGCCTGTTTTTCTCTGAAAGAATGAGCTCAGTCTATCCCGGGCGCTCGAGTTAACATCACCATTCATCCTGAAGATCTGGAGGAATTGCTTCAAGAATGGCGAAAATTACAATCACGGAACTACCCGGCTCGGAGCAGGGATTCAGGGAACTGTATTTTCTGCGTACTCCTGCAATTGCTAACAAATATTCTCCCAGTGCCCATGATTCCAGCAGCTCTCATCGGATTACTAGCAGTGTCACGTCTTGGTGCCATCCACGCGGTTGTTTTTGGTGGGTTCGCTGCAACTTCGTTAGCCCAGCGTATCGAAGCTTCCATACCTGTCGCTATTCTCACGGCATCATGTGGAATAGAAGGCAACAAACCCCCCATGTCATACAAGCCCTTCATCACCGAGGCAATCGAAAAGTCCCCTCACAAACCGAGTAAAACAATCATATGGCAAAGGGACCAGCTACGCTGGGACAACCTAGACAAACTCGGCGGGGAGAGAAATTGGAATCGACTGGTTCATAGTGGTCGTGCAAGGGGCCTGAAAGCTGATTGTGTGCCTATCAAATCCAATGAAGCTATTTACATCATTTATACTTCAGGTACTACCGGACTTCCTAAGGGCGTTTTACGAGAAGCGGGAGGTCATGCTGCGGGCCTGAAGTTGTCTATCAATTATTTGTTTGGCATCCATGGGCCTGGAGACGTAATTTTCTGTGCTTCGGATATTGGATGGGTTGTTGGTCATTCTTACATTGTCTATGCGCCCTTGTTGGCTGGGGCGGCAACTGTGTTATTCGAGGGTAAACCAGTCGGCACACCCAATGCAGGTACTTTCTGGCGTATCGTCGAAGAATATCAAGTCAATATACTATCTACAGCACCAACAGCGTTAAGGGCCATTCGAAGAGACGATCCAGAGAACAAATTGTTCAAAGAGATTGGCGAAAGAGGTGGCTTGAAATCATTGAGGGCTTTATTTCTTGCAGGAGAAAGATCGGAACCAAGTCTTGTTACTATGTACAGTGACCTTCTTCGGAGTTATGCTGGGAATGGAGCAAAGGTTGTTGATTGCTGGTGGTCATCAGAATCAGGCTCTCCCATTTCTGGAATTGCCCTGGTACCTAACGCTGGAAAAGATTTGAAGACAAATGAACGGACTGTGGAGCCTTTGGCTATCAAGCCTGGTAGTGCTGGTAAACCTATGCCTGGTTTCGACGTTCGAATCGTAGATGATTCCGGCAAAGAGTTGAAAAATGGAAAGATGGGAAATATTGTCCTCGGGTTGCCACTGGCTCCCACGGGCTTCAGAACACTCTGGGAAGATGAAGATAGATTCTACAAGGGATATCTGAGAAGATTCGGAGGAAAGTGGGTTGATACGGGTGATGCTGGAATGATTGATTCGGAAGGCTATATTCATGTTATGTCTCGGTCAGATGATATTATCAACGTCGCAGCTCATCGATTCAGCACCGGTAAGTGGGCAACTTTGTACATTTGAATTTTTACTAATCCGATTCTAGGGTCTATCGAACAAGCCATTTCATCTCATCCATTGATCGCAGAATGCTGTGTCGTGGGCATTCCAGATGCACTGAAAGGCCATCTTCCATTCGCATTCGTAACTCTCTCCACTCCCGACCATCCATCCTCGGCCATCCCCACCGACAAATTCTTTGGTGAAGTCCAAAAACTTGTTCGCTCGCAAATCGGACCCATCGCATCACTAGGTGGTATGACACAAGGCAAAGGGATGATTCCTAAAACTCGTTCTGGCAAAACTCTACGAAGAGTGTTACGGGAACTCGTGGAGAATGGGGTCCATGGGGAATTTGATAAAAAAGTTCAAGTTCCGGCTACGGTCGAGGATGCTAGTGTTGTAGAGGTTGCGAGAAAGAAGATTGAAGAGTATTTCAAAGTTAGGGGGGGAGTTCATCGGGCTACGGAAGAGAGAGCGAAGATTTAGAATACCCCAGAGGAGGAATGTGAAAATTGTGGACATTCATGGGTGGTTGATGGGGACAAATTACAGGTGTCCTTGAATTAGTTGGGCTGGAACAGGTTTGGGTGGCTGGACTTTGGCTTGTTAATTATCTTTAGGTAAATAATGATGAGCAATGCGGCGTAACGTACTTCATAAGGAGTCCGGATTTATAAGCAGTCCGGATTTTTTACCCCACCATCCAACTTTTAAAAACCATAGAACTTTAACCACTTAATATTTATTTATATAAACTATACTATCTTTCTTATTCTCGATCTGGGCACCTAGGAGCAGTATGCGCTAGTGATCTACATATACTACAGGTTCGTGGTGTACGAATTCGTGGTTCAATTAGCGGGGCCACAGCTTCATCCAAAACCATATTATCACTATTTTGAATAAGTTCCCTCCCTTCCTGACCTGTAAGAACACCCCCAGTAGCAATATATTGACGTCGCACAGTCTTCTTCTTCTTTTGACGTTCAGATTCAGCTCGTAAACGTCGATTTTCCTCTGCCAAAACCGTAGCTGATTGCATAGCCATCTTACACCCTTTAACCAATTGATCTAATGCAATAGCAGTAGGGCTTGAGAGAACGTTTGTACGTCGTTTAATAGATGCTTTAATTGTCTGGGTTTGCTGATCTGCCTCATATGTATTATGGGGTGTCTCAGGGACCCAAGGTAGTAGGTTTGGAGAAAGTAAAGGAGGAGTAGGCGTATGTAATTGAGTATGTAATTTACTCAATACTTGATCTGGGTTGTACGGGACAAGGCCAGTAGTTGCGAATCCATTACAGATTGTGTTTTTGACCATAGTACTTGTACGGGCTACACGATATATTGAAAGGAAGTCTGGTTTATCGATATGATATGTGCCGGCTCGTACTAGCTCCTCGACTCCTCGTCCATAAAGTCGCTTTAAAACTGCAAAGCAACTAACATCTAATGGCTGTAAAAGATGAGATGAGTGCGGTGGCATACAAAGCGTTATGATGTTATGTTCTGAACAGAAAAGATCGAATTCGGGAGTAGAATGACTATCATGGCCATCGAGGATTAAAAGTCGATATACTCCTTTTACACGGTCCTTGGTATATTTCTCAAATACGTCTGAAAGCCACTTAAGACCTAAGGAATCATTGGTCCACCCTTTATCACTAAGTGCAATTGTCCAATCTGCTGGTAATTGATCTGTATACCAAGTCGATATATGCACCTTGCCCTCAAATATAACCATTGGAGGCAACACCCATCCATCTGCACAAATTGATTCGACAACTGTAACCCATTCGCGATTCCCTGGTTGTATATGAATAGCCCGTCCTGTATATTCTGACCCTATAATAACTTTTGCGGTCGCAATTACTCCCATCTGAAAGCCAGTCTCGTCGAAATTGTATATATCCTCCGCTAGTATACCATATTTCGCAACAATATTATGTACTAATCGAAACCAATCTCGGATAATCGTAGGATCCTCGCATTTTGCGCGCTTATAGTCGTATTTACGAGTGTATTTCGTCCGTAAAGAGTCGTGGCGCTTTATAAAGTTGTCAACCCAGCATTTTCCGACAATAATTCGACCTACTCCAGTTCGCTTTTCCAGTAGTAAATCGGCCATTTGGCGTATCGAATCTTTCCGTACTGGCAGACCTCTAGCTTCCATTGATAACATCCATTGTATAAGTGCTGATTCCTCGAGGTCGGTGAGTTTCTGGTTTCGGGGTCGGAAATCGCGTTGTGGAATAGCTCCCTTGACGCGGTCGTAAGTAGTAGAATATGGCGCATCGTACCTTGTACAAGCTGCTTTTAAGCTTGTAAATTGACCCTTATTGTATGCACTGATTGCAAGAGCAATTTGACCTTCTTTTCGAGACATTTGAACAATAATTGGGTAAGTTATGTAGATTTAAAGTGTGTAGGGAGGTCAATGGTGGGGTAAAAAATCCGGACTGCTTATAAATCCGGACTCCTTATGAAGTACGTTAGGTAGCAATCGCCGGTACAGCATCTACGACACGTCACGTTTTTTTTAGATTTCTATCTTCCATTTACCCTTTCGAATTCGTCGCAAACATCCAGACCGTTGGAACAAATACTCGCCGTACGATTATCCCCAACACATCTTCGTCATTGTTCTGAAACATCCGATGCAATCATGGGAAAAAGGGCTGAAATCCCTTCCACGCGACGAGCATGAGGTCAAGCCCGTAAGGCGGTGCAAGACGACTCCGCCCCGCGGCCACAGTAATTTTTTCGCAATCCTAATTTCCACAACACCATCATCATCACAGCACGAAAATCGAAATCTGCCTTCGCTTGCGCAAACTTGTACACCCTCTCATGACCTGAAAGCAAAGAAACGTGTTTCCGACTCTCAGTCGCCATGCTGATGCTGCGCAGATGCACCCCGCGATACGGATGCTTTGCATTGCACCTGAGATGTATGGTAATGTAATACAAGCTTGATTTCTACCGAGTCCTTTGACGGGCTGGTAATGACGCATGCGAATGTTTGTATTCTATTCTCTTTTATGCTCTCGTGTTTTTTCCTTGGGTTTTTGCGCTGCGTTACCGAGTTACCTTTAGACAGATGTTTTACATACCTACACACACAGAGGGGAATTACAAATTGCTAGTGCAGCTTTCCAATTCCCGTAATCTTTCTCTTTGAGTCACGGGTTTCTGTACGTACAACAGATTTGTTACCGACACATGAATGGGTTAAGTCCGCAGCCCCCAACTTCTCTGTCAGGGGTAAGATTGTACCACAGAAATCTCACCGAAGCTTTGCATCCTTGTTCCCGACGATAGCAGCGAGTGGAGCCTCAAGTACATCTCACACCGGATGTGGCTGAAGCTACACAGAGGCATTCGCAAGCAAAAGTTCTCATTGAGCTTCGTCATGATGCGTGTTTGTGAATGGGTACATAAGGAGACCCTTCCTTTCCATTCATTCATTGTATTTCTTGCTCGTTTACTTGCATACACTCATTCATACAAAGACTGAGTGTCCATCCATCCATTCATCTCAAACAAAGTCTCACAAGCAACAAATAAACATAAAAACATCACATATCCATATCAAAACCACTTTATATTCAACCATCAAACTGTCTACCTACTACTACACAAGCTACATGCCCACCACCACCACAACCCCCAAAATGTCTCCCACCGCACTAAAACAACAAATCACCCACCTCATCTCAGAACTCTCCACCTGCTACGAGCTCTGCGCTACCATCCCATCAACCCGCAAGCTGGGCAGTACACACACCTCCTTCGACGGGCTCTACACCAGTCTCCCTCTCACCATCCAAACCATCAGCGCCAAATCCGCGACGCTACGAAAAGTCATCGGCTCACGCATGGATCTCGGCGATGAGACGAGCAGGAATATCCTCACGCGCGCCATCAAAGACGTACAAACGGATATCCAGCCCCGACTATGGAATATTGCTCATCCGCCGCCGCGCGATCGGAGGAGTGGCGAGCAGCAAGTCCCCGGCTTCAAGGATATCCTGAGGCAGGTCACGGCGATGGAGTTCGATGTATGTGATGCGCTTGAATCTCTTTCGTTGCGTTTACAAGCTTCGAAACCTACTCCTGCGCCTACTTCTACTTCTGCTCCGTATAAAGCCAACACTTCTCAACCAGTGAATGAAACGCATCCTCAGACACCGAGGACGAGGAAGCCGAGGGAAGGCGATGAAGTACTTGTTAATATCAAAGAACTTACTCAGTTATTGGAGCACTTGAAAGCGTCTTGGGTCGAGTACTCGAGTGAAGGTCGGAAATACTATGTTAATGCCTTTGATAAGACGACGACGTGGGAGAGGCCTGAGGGAGGCTTTGTGCAGAGTATGCCGAGGGAGAGGGAGACGAGGAGGTGGACGGTGAGGGAGGAGCGGCCGAGGCGGGATGAGAGGGAGAGGGAGACGAGGAGGTCGACGGTGAGGGAGGAGCGGCCGAGGTGGGATGAGAGGGAGAGAGAGAGGATTTGGGAGGATGGGAGGGGTTGGTAGAGACTTGTTGAGCTGCTGGTGAGGTGGTGATGAATTGTATGATTGAATGGATTTTAATTTTGCGGGGGGTTTTGGGAGGTGTTTTTGGGTAGGTATAATATTTTTGGGACGGAACGAATCGATATTTGGATTTGGGATTTGGATTTGAGGACTTACTTTAGACGTCGGCGTACGTTCTTTACTCTTAGCCTTTGTAACTTGTATACGTTTAGATGTCTTACACTCCTCTTGATTTGATAGTTCCTCTACCTATTCTGTTCATGAAGATTATACCAGGCCACTCTATCGCGCCTCTACTCCTCGCAACCTCACCGTTACAAATACCCAAGTATTTCCCTTCTCCCTTCTCCCTTCTCCCTCCTCCTCTATCCTTTATCCTCCCACTACCCCTCCGACTCCCTACCAAATCCCATAAGAATACAATTCCCATACACCTCCCAACTCCCCATCCCCTCAAGCCTCCCACCCCATCTCACCCTCACATTCACTCCTCCCCCCTCCACCTCGCCCCACAAAAACCCCCAAGCGAACCAATCAAAATCCAGAGTTCCTGCGTCTCCCACCCCCTCCACCACAAATCCCCAAATAACCATCTTCCCTCCAATAAACAAAGAAAAGAAAAACCCTCGGTGGTCGAGTGGTCCCAGCTCCAGCCCCCTTTCCTTCCTTGAATCCTCCGCTAACGTCCCAAACAAAAGATAAAAACTTTGCAAGGTACCACCGCACACAAACGTCCACACTCTCTACAGATCAGACAATCTATCCCTTCCTAACTAACGAGTTGCATCTAGTCCCGTCCCGTAGGCCGCCCATGTCAGAACCAAGTTACGCACAAGGAATGACAGCTGGCCACTGTAATGGATATACCGCGCTCATCGCCTGGCGATATAGCCTCTGTTTGTGGATTCATGTGGGTGTGTTGGACTTTGTAACGCGGTACAGTGAGTATGATCCTGATGCTTCCTACTAATGACCGCTTGACCACCACTTCTTTTTTTTTCTGGCTGGTTAGAGGGAGTAGTAGATCGGTATATATTTTTTTTAATTGTCTGGTGGTATATTTCAAATAGGAAGAACGAAAAGCTTGGTATATTTCATGTACATACAATTTCGAAACCCAGATATCGCGCTGTCTTCAAGAGCCAACATAACCTAGCCTAAAACCGACTCTCAACTTTCTTCCCCGTATCCTGTAACGCCCACTGACTACTCTTCGTCTTACTCCTCACACTCTGCGCCTGCTTCTCTGTGAATCCCTTTGCCTCAACCGCAGGATTATACCTAAGTCCATTTCGTCTGCCAACCTCTACACTACTGACCTCACTCACAACACCGCGATCGGGACGCGTATAAACCGTACATACCACCGCACCACCAAGTCCAAGATTGTGTTGTAGCGCAACCTTCGTATCGGGTACCAATCGATTATTCGCCCATCCGCGCATATGCCAGACCAGCTCGGCACACTGCGCGATACCTGATGCTCCAAGTGGGTGTCCTTTGGAGATGAGACCACCTGAGGGATTGATGACCATTTTCCCGCCGTAGGTGATATCGCCATTGCGGATGAGTTCATGAGCTTTACCTGGGGGCGAGAGACCGAGGGCATCGATGGTGATCATCTCGTTCGCAGAGAAACAATCGTGGAGTTCACAAACCTTGACATCTTCCGTGGTAACACCCGCCTCTTTCAATGCGGTGGCAGCAGCGTACTTGGTCATTTCGAAACCCATCAAGTCAATGGCGGATTTGGAGAACAGACTGGGCGCATCAGTCGCCATGCATTGGCCTGCGATGAGGATAGCTTGGTCTTTGAGATGTGGACGGGCATCGAGGAAGTCTTGCGACACCAAGACGGCGGCGGCGCCTCCGTCGGAGGTGGGACAGCATTGGAGTTTTGTGAGGGGCTCGTGTATCATTGGGGATTTCATGACTTGCTCGAGAGTATAGACGTCTTGGAATTGGGAGTAGGGGTTTCGTTGAGAGTGTTCGTGGTTTATGCGAGCGATTTCTGCGAAGTCTTCTGGTTTGGCGCCGTATCTATACACTATTAGTTTTGTATCTAGTGAGAGGAAAAGGGAACAAACTTCTCCATGTACTCTCTTCCAGCATTCCCAAACATCTGCGCAGCACCAGGCGCATTCGTAACACCCCTAGTCTCCGCCATCATCTGTCCGGTCAAGCCTGTAGGATTACTCCTATCATTCCAAAAGCTCTGCAAGCTCCCAGGCATCATCTTCTCGAATCCTACAACCAACATACAATCCGCAGCTCCATGGCTGATAATATTCCTCGCCATCGCCAATCCAGTCGAGCCAGTCGAGCAGTTGTTGTTCACATTGTAAATTGGAATCTGGGTCATGCCGAATTGGTAGAAGACTCGTTGACCACAGGTCGAATCGCCATAGCAGTAACAAGCTACTCCTTGATCAACATCGTCGTAATTGATCTGTGCGTCGAGCATAGCTTTTACACCGGCTTCGTATCCGAGCTCTGTATAGTCAACCTTTCCTCTGGGCTTGATGAATTTGGTCATGCCAACGCCTAGGACGTAACATGGTTCGTTGCGCTTGATGACCATTTTTGCGGTTGTGCTGATGGAACTTGAGGTCTGAGTGGAGTACACAAGGCTGATTGATTTGTTGATGGTCTCAGAAGGTGAGATGAAGGTCAATTGTCAATTTCTCAATCGTTGTCGTTCAGAAGGAGGGAAAGTACAGATAAATACATTGTCTCAGGACGTCAACGGTCGTTCACTTCCCCAGACTGCGGCACGGCGGCTGGAAATGCGGGGAGATACCGAGGCATCCAGCGGCAATCCCTGCTTACCAAGCCAATCGCAAGGGCGAGCTTCCCCTTTTTTTGCGAGGGGGCGATTTACTTGTGACTGCCCAGCAGGAATTCTCAAAAGTGAAGAATTCGTCATTGAAATTCTGATTGGAAGTTTAAAAGAGAGGAGTTGACGTTCAGTATTCGACAAGAAACTCAATCGACCACTAACTTTGTTTGTATGGGTCCTTGGAGAACCTACCCAAGCTGTTGCAACATGGAAAACAATACCCGAAGACCAGCCCTGACGATTATCCATTGAAAATACGGAGTAACCTTCACACCCAATAATAGCAAAAGTGAACTGCCTACTCGATTTCTTCCCTTCCAATTCGGAATGCCGTCGTCTTGTGAACCTGTCCCCACAAAATCCATCCTAAGCCATCCATCCATCCTTACCAACACCCATACAATCCCCCTCCTTTGCCTTGAAACAACAAAAGATCGCGAAGCGCTCCAGAGATCAGTATCCCCCTTCAGTAAATACCCCTAGTACTGTATTCAATCCCGTGATTACGAAATTCTCATCTACCATCACCTTACCGTCCAGATCTCCTCACCTACTCTACCGAAATCCCTATACCACAACGAATAAAGTTAAAAGTAACAAGAAGAATTGAAGAAATGGTAAAGAAGGTAGACAGCATACGTAATCGTACCCTGCCCTACGAGTTAACAAGAAATCTTATACCATTCAACCGAAACCAGCCACGCAGAGCCTAGGACGTAGGAGTGATAGACTTTTCTCAGCATTCTTGTATGCGCCGGAACGTGGAAAATAGAAAAACAACCTTTTCTTTCATTTGGGCGGGGTATCATGGGAGAATATATATCGAGCACTGTGTGCTCTGGCTATTTTTTCATATGAGCACATGCAACGAGGGTCCTGAGGTGGGATGGCCTCGCTGTACCAACGCGGTACAGAACTACGAAGAGTAGGTCTCTTTCCAGAAAGGGACACACAAGCCTGCTACAAGTTCCTGACTAGGATGGGGGAAATTTTCGGAAACCAGTTCTACCCCATCGAGGGTAGTCCTTTACTTTCATCGAAAACTGGCTCGGCTTCTCGTAGTGATCCGCCCTTCCTCATGAATCGAAGCGACACCTCTCGATATCTACCTCCAGCCAACTCTCGACCTCTTCATTGAGCCTGCTCGAGACCTTCTCTTCATCTGCCAACCAACATGCCTGTGCAAAAGTGTCACGTATACTCGCATTTACAAGTTGCAACATACAAAACGGCCTCAACCCACAAGAAGCGAAAGAGCCATCCTCACACGCATTCATATGTGCAACGCTCAGCAAATGCTCACTCCGACCTTCAGCACAACGGTCAGAATGAGCAACAACGTCTTGTGCGTCGGGGACCTTGCCAATTCGAAAATATCGGCCTTCCACCACAAACCACATTGTCTTTTGGCTCGAGCACAATACGCTCAGAGAGCCCCGTCTGCCCCCCTTTTGTGAGCGGGAATATCAGCCAAAGCCACCGAAGCCTGGGAAAATTCTGTCACGTGAAAAGCATGTGATCAGAAGACAGCTCCAGTTTTCCAGCGCTATTGATGGAATACCTCTTCGGGAGGAGCTTTTACTATTCCTTCAAATCATTTCTTTTTATTTTGCTTTTTTTCTCTTATGTTTTGTCTGTATCAACATCGTTCATTTGCTTTTTTTTTGCTTTTTCTTCTTTGTCGGCCGCAGTTATGAGCTCGGCCGAGCACATATTCATCAAGTCAACCAGAAACTTCCACTTCAAGTTTCAAGGAGATATTGTTCTTATTATTATAAGACAAAATATCAGCTTCAGCCCCGATTATATGTCGATCCTATAGAGTGGAGATACTAAGAATGCCACATCCTCCGGTGGCGTCATCAGGTCCCAAGAGGCCCTGTGGAGGAAAGGGGAAAGGTCGCGCAGTGGTAATTCATCAAGATGTCGACACGGACAAGGAGAATAGAGAGATGGAGGTTGATGAGTACGGGTGTGTTATTGACTCTCCTCCACATGAAACAAGCGAACATTCCAACGTCATTACCACATTTATGGACCTTGACGATATATTATCGGTGGATCCTCGAACGTCAGCAAAAACCCCACCGGAAAGATTCTGATCCTGGTGAATGGAGTTTCGCACTGCTGGCGGAGCTTCATACCACCGATACTCCACTTCCTCACTGGAGAATATATTGTGAACGCCATCATACAAAATGCTAGGGAGATTACACGAGACCACCTCGGTCGTTGGACAGCATTCTACTGCTCCGGTCCATTGGACACGCTTAGTATATAAGCGTGTTTCTTCTGGACTTCTCCCTTCTGTAGTTCAATCAGAAGTCCCGTGGACAGGATTCGACGGAACTTGGTTGGAGCTAGCATCTAAGCAAGCACTCCTTGTGGCAGTCGGACGGGATGGTAATAACAAGACAATCCCTCACCACTAGACGACTTGCCACTTGAAACGTCGCCGTATTGGTTCGACGACGACGTTTATAACCAGTCGCAAAGAGAGAACGGAGATTTGGTTTTGGATATGGTATAGTTTGGTGCTACAACAAACCGTCAGCAAAAACATCTACACAAATCACATGAGACGGTCATGAACTGAGCAAAGATTACACCTGATTCTGAGTTAATTAAGATACCAGATTAACTCGTCCTGCCAAGACCAATCTGCCGAATTGTTGCGATCCATCATACCTCCCCCTTATCCTGTCGGGTACTAAGAATCGTCACGTGTAACTTGTTCCACCATCCGCGTCGACGTCCCAAGAAATCAAGATATATAAATCTGCCTTGTTGTTTCTGGGTCACCAAGGTGTGTGTCGTCCGAAAGAATGCCGGGAGAAGCCAGTTCCGTATTCGCCTGTCTTCCAGTCCGGTGGGAGGGTTGGACTATGCAAAATCTGATGCGAAATACATAAGAGGAGTAAGATCTAACAGACCAGAAATATATATAATTTGGTCGAATCTATGGAAGACCGAATCTAAGCGGTCGTCCGTGGGAAGGGTGGGCATACCCGCTATTAGGGGGTCTCTCGTTGTGGCTTCAAATGACGACCTCTTAATAGCGGCTCGGGTCAGTCAACCTAGTACAAATTTCCGTCACTGGAAAGAGGAATGGAATCGTGTTGTGTTCTCGGACGAGGCCTCCATGCAAAACGGTGACTTGGTGTTTTCTATGGCATAGAAGTGTGGGGACCGAAAATCAATACTTGGAATTTTGGGAACTATCCCGATGGACCAGGAAAGGTATGCTCGAAGTATCGTCGCAGAATACCTGTACGAAGACGCACTTGTTTTCGCTACGCCGCTGGAAAGATCGACTGTGAATGAGCTGAAAAGGGAGCCAGGCTAGGGGTTGACCGCAGGGGAGAAAGAGAAGTACGCTCAACTCCTGGGAAACCTTATATGGCTCCTGAATACTCGCACGGATGTCGTATTTGCGGTGACTCGAATGGCGTCCTTTACGAGCGAAGCAGGATGGAACCACTGGAAAGCTCTCCTCTGCATTCTTGGCTACATCAAAGGCACCTTGTCTCATGGAACTGTGTACAACAATATGCGCAAAAGGCATGAAACTGGGATACCAATCTACAGCCTGGACCGCGGCGTAGACGTTTATGCAGGCAACGCAAGTCTGTTCAGCGAGTATTCTGATGTGGATTATGGCGATGATCAACGTGACCGGAAATCAATTCTTGGGACTTTACTAATGTTTAATGGTGGAGTTAATTAATGCTTGAGCAAGAAGATGGGATCAGTTGCGCGATCAACAACAGAAGCCGAATATACTGGTGCGAGCGAATCTACTAAGACGGTTACTTGGTTGCGTGTGCTTTATATGCTGGCTCGCCTAGCTAGCTGAGCGTCTTGCTAGACGGTGAGCACAACCTGCCAGATTGCGTGTAACACTAAGCAATGCGAAATAATCATCTGTTTCTATGTTCTCTCGCATCCGGAGCATTGTATGCATTTGGTCCTGTGTCAAATGGTGATGTGGAGTTGGTGTTACAATGGAAGTTGCTCGTGAGTTTCCAGATGAGCTTTCAGATGAGCCACCATGTGAGCCACCATGTGAGCCACAAGATGGGCTTCCACGTTGACTTCCAAACACATCATCAAAAGGAATTGAAAGAACCTTCTTTGAGGCCGACGCACAAGACTGGTCTCAATCCGCCAAAAATTGTGTCTTTTCGTAGTGGCCTCTCGGCCACGATTAAGGACCGCCTCAAGCACCAACTGGACCTCCCTGCCGACTTTCCCTCATATCTAACCCCTGGGAACAATTCAACACCATGGTAGAGAGATACGAAGGTGTCACGAACTGGGTATTAAGGGTGGCCGCGTCCCTTGGGGAAAAGACAATTTTCAACAATCTCAAAGACGTGGCATTGAGCGATCTCACGAAAGCTTTCATCGCCCAGGGGTGGATGTCAAAAGACGGTAAAGGTATCCGAAGATTGCCTCAAAGCCAAGGGGTGGCATCGTACGCAAGGCGGGGGAGGAGTTTCTAGACGAATGTCTAATGCCCAAGTTCGCTAAGCTAAAAGGCACTATTGTGAGGGTACAGACGTGGAGGAAGCGATGTGGCCCGTGCCCTTGGAACTGTAAATAGCCTCAGATCTTACGATCACTTCCACTCTTTGTAGACAATTTGGTTCTTACGCATACAGTTGACCTTGTCGCTATCGCACCCTTACAACTATGGTGTGGGGTGCTATTGCATCTGGCCTGGAATCAGAGCTCCTAGTACACGACAAGGCGAAAATGGGTAATGCGAAGGGTAAAATCAACGCAGTATCTTATTGTGCATATATTCTGCCGGTTTTCAGAGACTTTTGCCTCTCGGTGATGGAACAGGAGACTGAAGAGGACGAGATTTATCCCGTCTATTGTTAACATGATAACGCTCCTATTCACACGGCAAAAGTGGTTAAGGAGTGGTTTAAGGAACACGAAATGACGCTCCTTGATTATCCCCGGACCTAAACCTAATAGAGCATATGTAGAGCTTCTTAAAGAACCGGGTTCGAAGGAGACTAAGGAATGAGGGTTGGAATAGAGACAACCTGATCTGCATCTCTCTCGAGGAGTAGGACTCGATCGATCAAGAGGAGATTAACGACCTTATTCTGATAATGCTAGACTGAATGTAGGTAGTTATTGCCACTGAGGGGGGGTATACCCGCTATTAGGTAGGGGGGAGGGTATTTATTTTTGTGCTTAGTCATCGACGGCTACTATTCCAACTGAACCCACTCCTTTTGCAAGCTAATAAAACGCGTAGATGAACTGATTACGAAGTGAAAGTTGCCCTACTGTAGGAACAGTATAAACGCTAATAAAAAGGCCCCTCATATCCCCTCAAGGTCGTATATGTACATTTGGAGGTGGGGAGCTTTTTTACCCACTTTAAGGATTAATCTCCGTAAACAAGCGTTTTTAAAAGTATAATCGTATCAAAAAGTCTAAATTGAAGCTATTATAAAGAACGTCTAAAAATGAGAACATACTATACTAATCAGAATCCCTATTATTACTTAAGTCTAATGTCACGAATCACGTGTCCACGTGATACATGTCATAATAGGAGGCGCAACCCTCGACAGTGCACACCCAGGTTTCTTATAGTAGGGATGGCTTAGAGTAGCTAAGCGATCCAAGGATTTCCATTGGTTACTGTCACGTGATGGATCCCGAAGGGATCCAAGGGATTCAGGAGAGGACGAAGGTTCTATATAAGACTGGCACGTCTGCCATTAGATAGGAGCTTCGTGCTCAACTTAGTTATCAATCTTATCATATTAGTTTGACATCTTTGATACATGTAACGAGTTCGCTTCCAAGTGAACAACCCGATAGTTCTTCTTCTTATCCTAGCATACCAACCAGCGAACAACAGTCGAGCTTCAGTTAGCCGGATCAGTTATCGTTACATCTATCTCTTTATCCACTTTATTAGAATCCCCTTCCTAACACCTAGTTACAATAGTATCACCGGAATAACTATAATAGCTATCAAAACAACACTCGCACAGGGGTGAAAAATGCACACTCTCGTAGGGGTGGTGGTAATAATAGAAAAAAAGACATTGTTTCTAATAAGTTAATCGAAGCGAGTTCTTAACAAAGATAATTCTAATAATTAATCTATAGATTCTAACGATTACTCCTACGACTTTATGTACCTTTTCGACTATTTTAGGGGTTTATTTTAAGATATTTATATAAAGAAAGAGCGATTTATATTTTATATATAATAATACTATTCTTACGTCGTATATCGATAGGATCTACAATAGTTGTAAATCAATTGTATTTCTTGTCCTAAACCGAGTTGTTGGGTAAATTTATATAGACGTTGAAACAACCGTAAGACCTAAGACTCTTTAAATCGTTAAGTGGATACAGAGTAGATATCGTAGAGTACCTACCTCCAAATGTACATATGCGACCTTGAGGGGATAGTGGGTTCTACTTCAAAGTCATATGATCTGCGTGACATGGTGTGACTCTTAGCTGTCCACCCCTTCATGTTAGAGCGATCCTAGACCCTTCTTTGATGGAGGATTTAGCCGATAATCTACAATGGAGCATGTGTATGTACTGTACTCCACGATACTCGATCACGGAAAACACCCACTTTGAGAGAGCACGCTTTTGGACAATTGCGGCGCGGTCCATTTAGAAAACTCCAAATCTCTCTTAGTCCCTGGAACTTTCGTCAAAGCAACACCACAAGATATAGTAGAGGCCGGTACATCCTGCGTAGCTATCTCGAGTTTTGGCAAACGGATTATCCACAACATCATGGATGGACCATATGCAGCAGAGTCTCGAGATCCGACACTTCGCCACAGAACTAAACCGAGTGACAGATTCTGGCAGTTTGCGGCGATGAGAGCTGTTTATATGCGGAACCGTCAGATCGGCAACGAAATGTCACTATTACCATGGGAGCAGTCGAGTGGTATCTTACAAAACCGAGTATGGCGAGTTGGAGGGTATTTGGATGCTGATTCTAAAGGAAAAGCGGCCGGAATGGGAACCAAGAGCATGGGAGGGAGTATTATTATTATTATTATTATTCCTTTTAACGTGCTGTGTGAGTCTGAGACTATAGTAGCACGGCTGGGGGTTTCCCTCCAACAGATGAGTAAAGCTGTACTAAATACATGTTTGAGAAGGGGGTTATGGTCATTACAGTTCTTGGGTTGTTGGAAGCAGCTAGGCTTCTGGTTATGACAAAAGAAAAGTTGTTATGTTGTAGTACGCCCCCTCGTTTCACGCCCTGTACGCTACACTTCCTCGTTCTCGTCTTCCTCGTCCTCGTCTTCCTCGTCCTCATCTTCGTTCTCATCCTCAGTTGCGCGTTGTGTGTGCCATATTCTAGTGGCGATTTTGGTGGTTCGAATAAAGTCAAGTGTGGCCTCGACTCCTTTGGCGGTGTGAAGGAGGGATTTCATGGTGAACTCTCGAATATGATGCTTGAGGAGGTTGCGCTTTAGTACTTTCCTAGCATCCCCAGTTTCTGGACAGCTAAGAAGGAGGTGAGTGGGAGTCTCTTGTCTTCCACATCTACAGCGGTTGTTGGTAGTGTGGCCGAGCTTGTGTAGGTATGATTTGAAGTATCCATGGCCTAGCTTAAGCTGATAAAAGGCGCTGGCTATCTCTCTTTTTGTTCCTTGGGGGACGCAAGGTTTCGACAGAATCTTCCATGGGAATTCCCTTCGATACGAGTGTTGGTTAGTTGATGGTTCTGTGTGCCGGGGGGGTGTAGTAAGCTTTTGACGCCATTCTTTGTTCTGGGTCTGCCTGATCTTGACTCCTAGCATAGCAAAGCTAGTGAGTTGAGTGGATGGTTGGATTGTGGTGGCGGCTTTTGCAAGCTTGTCTGCTTTCTCATTTCCTGGAATGTCGGTGTGACCTGGTACCCAGTGAATTGTGGTAGTAGCTCCCTTGCTAACTGCCTTCCGGGCAGCTGTGATAGCTCTGATTTGGCACTCTTGCCCTGGGTTATCTGATGTGGTTTTTAGCCTCCGTAAACCTGCCTGGTTGTCGGAGTAGATGTGGAAATGGATCCCTGGTCTAGCGTGCTTGGCAGCGTATTCAACTGCTAGCGTGGCCCCTTCAACTTCACCGTTGTAGACGAGCTTGTTTGGTCCAATGTTGACTTTCTTTTCGTAGTGGATTCTGTTTGATTGAGGTGAGATTACAGACAAACCTACCCCAATTCCTTGGCTATTTTCTGTTGTTGTAGAGGATGCATCTGTGTAGATGAAAATGCTGTTATCTGAGTTGTTTTGGAGTAGACGAAGGTGAAGTTTAGTTTCCTCTTCTTTTGAAAGTTTGCTAATGTGAACCTTGTAAGGAGTTTCTCTTTCCCATGGAGGGAAGTGGAAGTGGTGTATTTGCTCAAGGTCTTCAAGGTTGTATAAGTTGCTAATAGAGCGGTGGATTCGCTGTAGTTGAGGAGTTGCCGGCTTCTTTTTCCTTGGAGTTGCTTGAGTATTGAGGAGCTTGTCGATAGCGTGGTTGACTGGGTGTGATGGTGAGAGTTTGAGTAGACGGAAAGCATACATCCTCAAGGAGGAGGAGAGGCGAACTTCAGGAGGTGGGAGGGCGCTTTCTACTTCCATTGGGAGGATAGGAGTGGTTTTGAAAACCCCTAATATCTTTCTAATTGCAAGGTTTTGGAGTTTTTGAAGTAGAGTAGTGAATTGTGCTTGGCCTCGCCACCAGATGGTTGACCCATAGTCTGCGATACTTGTAACGCATGCTGTGTACAGCTGCCGGAGGGCAAAGGGTGTAAGTCCTTTGGAGTTGTTTGCTAGCCTTGACATCCTGAAAAATGCGCCTCTAGCTTTTGCTACCTTGGTAGCGACGTGGTGCTTAAAAGATAATGCTGGGTCAAAGTAGATGCCTAACCACTTAATGCATTGTTTTGGGTGAACGGTTTGGTGGTTGGGGAGGTTGAATGTGAATTCTTCTGTGTCCTTTGAATTGGTCCAGTGTATGAGTTCTGTTTTATCGAGGTCGAAGGCAATGCTGTTCTCATTTG
>CAJVRM010000287.1:0-28345 GCA_911693285.1 Hymenoscyphus albidus | reverse complement strand
CTTCCAAGTGAACAACCCGATAGTCTTCTTCTTATCATAGCATACCAATCAGCGAACACCCAGCCAAGTTTAGTTAGCCAGTTTGAGTATTCGTTACAAAAACGTAGACTAAATAGTAACGGGTATATAACTATTATAAAAACCCTGGGCTCTCCTATAAGGTGCAACGATAACTGATCCGGCTAACTGAAGCTTGACTGTTGTTCGCTGGTTGGTATGCTAGGATAAGAATATAGATATAAATATAAGAGCTTTAAGATTACTAAATACTAGGTACCTATATAGCTTTGATTTTGTTACTTGGTACTCGTATTAGTATTTTATTCTATAAAGATCCGAAGTATCTATAGGATAGAGGGAAAGAACCTTGGAACTCTCTTCGTGCGAGGTTTAGTGTAGGAACTACTCGTATATGGTGGTAAGTGTAACGAATACTCAAACTGGCTAACTAAACATGGCTGGGTGTTCGCTGGTTGGTATGCTATGATAAGAAGAAGACTATCGGGTTGTTCACTTGGAAGTGAACTCGTTACTTGTATCAAAGATGTCAAACTAATATGATAAGATTGATAAATAAGTTGAGCACGAAGCTCCTATCTAATGGCAGACGTGCTAGTCTTATATAGAACCTTCGTCCCCGTGGATCTGGGGATCCCCCAGATCCTTTGCCTGGATCTTGGGATCCTCAAGATCCCAAGATCCATCACGTGACTACATACAAATGAAATCCTTGGATCGCTTAGCTAGTCTAGCCGATCTCTATTCGCTATAAGAGCATGATAGTGCTTAACCTGTCAGGACGCCGCCTGGTCTTCACTCGTCACATGCTAACACGTGATTCGTGACACTCTATATCTTTTACACTTATTGTTTATTAGTACATTTTTACATGTAATCTTAGAATTGTATATATCTAAGTGTGGGAGCCAAACAGACTACAGATCTACGTTTTACACGGATAGTTAAAACATCTTTTCATGTGGTGCATCTTTAAAACCTGTGCGAGCCAAACAGGTTCTTAGTTTTGTAGCCAGGATATCTACCATGGAATACATTCTGAAAAGAAAAAACCGCACAATTAAAAGCCCGCGTTATTTGACTGGCTCGGATGTAGTTTTGCGGGTTTGAGATGATCTATTCGGCGTGGAATTTGCGCCACATTTTCCAGGTCTTCACTCAAAGCTCCAGGCTTCCTTTCCATCAAGGCAGACATCCTAAATTTCCTTCTCTTGTATCTGTTAGTTGTTGTGTCGTGCTGCCGGGTTTCCTCTTCGATGTTTGCCAGGGGTAACAAGGGGTGCTGCCAGACCAACCATAATAAAAGAAAATGTATTCATCAGCTCCTCAGCTGCCTTCGTCTTCGGTCATCAGAATAGGGAAAAAGCCGCGAGGATAGAGACAAGCGGTTGCGATCGCCCCGGCACAGTAACGGTTACACAACACTCATGCCCGAATTTCCAAATGCGGCAGGAGCGGTAAAATGTCTACTCAGTCTATCCTGCCTAGATAACGTGCATCACACGTGGTAAATATTGAGTAGGATCTGAGTAGTATGGTGAGGCTCTACACCACACCATTTGCATGAAATAAAGGTTTGGCTTGTAGGTTGTTTCATTCTAAACGCAAGGCGCTCGCGTTCTCAAAGAGTTTATTATTGCACCTGCTCACTGGGTCCATTGGTCTAGGTCAGATATGGCATTCATAATATAGGAGGAAACCAGTCATTGATACACGCGGGTTGGGACAATTGTGTCTTTACATACAATCCAAAGCTCAGGTAGTAACAACTCCCGACATTGGAGAATGTCCGCTGAAGATCCATGTAGAAATACGACTCGCACTGTCTCGTAGTTTGGATGGTAAAGTAGAAACGTCCTGCTGTGGCGTTTCTATTTCGAGGATCGGTATACTGTAGAATACTGGACATTTCTTGCGCCGTTCTCTTCAATCGATAAAACCTAAAACGGCATCGCGATTATTCTTTGATAAAAGCTCTTCTTGCCATTATTCCTTTACAATTCCAAAAGGGAGGAAAGCCCTCATCTTAACATAAGCTGGTCGTCCCCTGAACTGTCATCAACAGTAATCTTACCCTTAACCGAACGATCCCTTGAAATGTCTTCCACTCACAACAAGAAGGACTTTGTTATTAGGTAAAACTTCCTATTCTTCTGTACCGATATTCGAAGGTAACCCCTTTATTGATATCTTTTCTAAATAATCATCACGTTAGTTCCAGTTGCACTTCCAAACTTAACCCCTCTGCAAAGCATGACCACACTCCTCCTGTCGCCTCAAAACCCAAGCAGGACGACAGCAGCAAAGAAGGTACTGCAGCTTACCTCAAAGATTCGACATATGAAGTCCCTGAGTATCGATACTCTTCGGATACGGAGAGCATAAACGCTCATACGGAGCGCATGAAATAAAAGCTCGAGACTTTCGATGTACAGTATAAAATTTAAAAGTTGATGTTGTTTCTTTTCAAGATATTTGATATATGACGATGGGTATGATTTTAGAGAAATCGGTGTGTTGGAAAGTAGAGGAAATGCAAGTCAAGGAGGGTGGTCGGCAATGTAATAGAATAGATTGTCCATGTCTGAGGAAGGTGAAAAAAGGGATCATATGAGAGAATGATAGAGATAATTGCAGAGGCAGAACACAACACATGTATTAGACCATACGAACTAGATCAGACTATATGAATGTCTCTAAGTCATGACCGTATTTTTGTGATCGTTGCTGTCAAATTATGGTGGTGGGTTGTGCCTAGTGCACTGCACCTAGGTAACCACAATCAAACTAGCGAAAGTTGGCAGTTCCCCGCCAAAAGGGCGACTAGATTGAACAAAGCAGTGACCTGAATCATATTTTTGATACCAGAAGAGCTGATAGAGTAAATGACGACAATTTCACCCAAAAAAGCTTATGACCAGAATGAGCTTGCCCGTACATCGTTATAAAAAGAGATTCTCCTTGCTCGTAATTGTTGAAATATTGAGCAGCAAAATATCACTGACTTTTATAGAATCACAACGAGAACTTCAATCTTCAGTCCAACCATAAACCCTCTACCCTCTTGATGATATCATCGTTGATGTTGTTTTCCTCGGCTGAATCTGTATCAGATTCACAGGAATATCCCGTCGTATGATCGCCTTCGAGCTCCTCACCCTTAGACTTGTGTAACCACCTGCTTTGACTAGCATCATTAAATTTTGGGTCTCGGTCTTTTCTTTCAAAGCCAAAACATACCTGTGCTTTTGTTGCTCAGTTCTGCACTGTCCTGCACGTCCTGATAAATAGCCTGGCATGTATCAAGGAGTTCTGAATATTAATTTATCTCTGCTTCTTGGCATATACAGCAGAGTCTATGCACAGCCAGATGCAATCGTATAGGCTATTGTCATTGTTCGCTATACAACACGTCAATAGTCGGTGCGTCTTCCCACGGCGCTGAGTGACTGCGAAGACGCGAATCACGCACTTTCAAACCACTTTTGGACCCAGTTCCAAAATATAGAGGACCCAGAGCATGGCGGTCGTATTTCCAACGACAAGAAACCACATAGTTTTTCTTCTCATATGGATTGTCGGGATGAGAATGATATAAGTTCTTGCTCTCATATATTCGGAATTTTAAACTTCGTTTTGTGCACGTTTTTCTAGCCCCTTTGTTATATGGAAGGGATAGATATTATATATAGAGGAAAAACGGAACCTGAAAATCTGGACGAAGGTTTTGGCACAGCGAGTGAACTGTGCCTAGATATGACTCTGTAAAATCCTTAGGAGCGGAATACAAAAATGTAGTACGAATACGCTCAACCTCCCTCATCAGCGTGACCGTGGTCGTTTCATCTGGTATAAGGGAAGGGAAAGATTTGAAGATCTCTTCCAGCGCGATACGATCACAGTGACCAGCGGAATGCAGCTCTCCAATGGTGAGAAATTCATTTGGAACGACGAAACTGTAAATCAACACCCAGATTTTCGATCAGATAGGCGGCTGATAGGATATTCTCTCGATCCGATTCGGACAGAGCCCAAGTATCCAGAATCTATATTTGAACATCGCGGTATCCTTCGTGGTATTCTCTGACGGCAAATTAGAGTGCGAACAGCAAGGTATTACTCCATGATATAAGGTCAGAAAAAAACCGGCTTTCTCCGACTTTCGTTTTCCACTTGAGGTGTAGTTCAGCCATCAGTCGGCCTCTGTCGCCATCCAACTTTCGGAATATGCTAGAGCCATTTGATTTAAGCCGGGATGATTCAAACTTTTCGAGGCTGTTTTTGCCCTGAGATTTGTTCGTTGCTGTGCGATACAAATTTCGGGGGATGCGGTCAGGCGCTAGGTTGAAAGGTCAGCTAGCAAAGCTTTCTAGAAGAGAAAGAAGTGGTCAGTCACGCATAAAAGGATTAACCAAGAGATCTGAGACTGTTGCCATTGTCACTTTACACGTAGTGATAAGGTTGAGCACCCGAAGATATAGTGTTTTCTGGAAATTCACGAAGGGAAATGATGACAGTTGGAAAGTCAATGGAAGCCCCTCATTCTCACTCACGTCATTTAACTTTTGGGTCGCACAGTAGCGAGGCATTCTTTAGCCTATCCAAATTGTCCACGAAGTATCATCACAAAGCCGCATCACATGACTCCTAAATGTAAATGCCGTCTTTGATCAGCCGAATTAGGGTACTCTGACGATAGAAACATACCGTAAAAATCTAAATAAAATTCTATGAGATCGTTATTTGCATGTGGTTTTTTGTAGATAGGTTGTTAAGGTGTTCTTGAAAGGGGGTATATCACGTGTATTTACGCTATATTCAGCATTTTTCCACTTCTGTATTCAGAAATTGCGAAGTGCCGAGCGGCATATCAAAAGATTAGTTATAATAAGAGTGAGCCAAGTCGTGGATCTGTTGCAAATCATGAGTGGGCTTTCGGTGATGGGCTGTATATGCCGTAAGCAAATTATTCACGTACCGACATTGATCTTTTTCAAGCTCCACTCAAAATGTCCTCCGGCCAGTGACCACGGCAATGACAAATACAGAAAAGATGAGCACAAGCAGGCCAAGTGGTCTCGAACCTTTCTGCTCCACAGAATCAATAGTCAATCTAATAAGAGTGAACCATACTCCACACGATCTTCATGCAAAGCACATCATGCTGGCGGAATTTCATGAATTGGTCGTAACATTATACAAAGGACCGTTTTTTCAATCAGTTTGAACAAAATAAATTGATAAAATAGTAAATGTGGGTTTTGGACTCCAAGTTCATCAAAAAAGGTCGTGAACTGTTTCTCCAGCTTTATCCATTATACGTCCTGTTGCTGGATTTTAAACCCAGTCTTTGTGTCTCTCTGACTCGTAGGGGTGAGTGGACCTATTCTTGCCATCTCTACACTTTCTCGCAAAATCTCCACGTCATCCGCATCATCTTGCCTTCGAGCTCCTGATTTTTTGGTACCGAATTGACTTCTATCGTTGTTACTAGCATAGTTTTTCGCGTAGTTGGTGCTCCGGTTCACTGATCCACCGAATATTTTTGGGAACATCCGTACGAGAAGAAGTCGTAGGCATGGCATGCAGGTGCAGATAATGCCAACATTGATTTCAAGATCGGACCAGACACCGACTTCGTAATTATCCCAAGTAGGGTTTTGAGAGCTTCCGAAGATGACAAGGGTTCGGAGACGAAGAATTGAGATGACTGTGACACTGTTTATTTTTTAGTGATCTTATTTGGAGACGGCGGGGGTAGAAGAAACTTACAAGGCTCCAACCATGAACATCATGGCAACACCAACCTTCTTTTTCCAATGCAATTGCAGAGTGGCCATTTGAGACATAGGTAATGCGAGCATCCAAGCGTCAATCAATATGCTCAGAGCAGAATTAGCCCATGAGACGGCATTGATGTTTACGCATTTGCCACTGTGTTCACCATCCCATCGATTCCAATTGTAGTTGATTGGTTGGCATTGAAAAAGCGCGGCAATGATGAATGTTATACCGACGATGATATTAAGAGCGATTGTTCCGTGAATGTACTTTCCAATCTTGGATTTAGAGAATATCCTGAGGTAGAAAAGAAGAAGTCCGATTTTGAGTAGGGAAACTTGGGCGAAGTAGAGAACTTCTGCAGCATAGAAGATATGGACGAACTCTGTGATCTGATCGAATGGGACATGCCAGATGTCTCGACCAATCCCATTCTTTGGTAAAAAGTGCCCCAGTAGGACACTCGATGGGATCCCGGAGATAAATGTAATCAGGATGGTGTAATCGTCAGCGTATAACGATATCCCCAGTATATAAGCCGAGAACATTCGCAAAGCAACCATCATTCCGGTCAAGACACCCATTGTGACAACAATGATCTCAAAGCTGGCGCTTTTGTCATTGAGCGGAACATGGCAGAGACCGTCCGTGATATTCTTGACAGCTGGAAACAAGTCAGTTTTTATGTACGAGTGGAAGATCAAAATCCGTACTGAGAGATTCCTTGATGGTGCAACTTGATGCAACACAAGAAGCTATGACTGCTTGCAATGGTTCGTTGGTGCACACACATGTTGTATTGGTCAAGGAACAGCTGGAAGCTTGTACTGAAGTGACGAGGCATTGGAGCTATTTTTGTAGATCAGCTGCCGATCTTTCGATCAGAGGTAAATAGAAATTACTTACACCGCAGGTTGGCAATGAAGCCACCAATTGCAAAAAACTTGCGTCCTGAGCCAAAATCCGTGGCACAAAGGCCAATAATACCGTGAATTGAATCCACTTCATACTGTGTATGCCAATGAGTACATTTGGTGTCAGCTCAACCTTTGCTCCAACTACACCACAAGAATCTCAACAAAACCTCGCCGAAGAAGGGGAAGATGGGAGGGAGTTATGTAGATGAAAATGCAACGCAATGCACCATCCATTTCAGGTGAACCCCTGATTCTGACCCGCAGTCCTGGCACCAAGCATCGGATTGTACCAGTTCAACAAGTGGGGTGTGATGTTTACCTGCCCCCGGAGGCAACCGTAAACAGCAATCGGCCTTGCTTAATCTCGCTCAAAATGAATCTAGTGCCTAGCTATTATTACTTCTAGTTTTACTATAACCGAGCGTTTGCTCTCAGCCTGGTACCTTCGTAGACGGAATCATTCGCTGATTTCAATACGAGACATCTACTACAAAAAGAATTGTAGAAATACGAAGAAAATTCTAACAAGCTCCCCAGAAGTAGATTGACATCGTCGTTGAAGCTGACAACCTTTACATGCCTTGTTGTGGCTCTATGGTGAGTAGTAATAGCAGTGTGTGGTGGACTGAAATCGACGCATGATACCGTAGGTGACGAACCTGGACTGATGAGAAGAGTTGGTTGTTCGAAAAAGAGGAGTACTTTCAAAAATGGCTGTTCCGAGAAAGAAACCAGTATTTTAGCAGGGGGGGCAGGGTGATGAGATCGAAGTCAACGTCTCCGTCAGGTTGTGATTGGGACACCTTATCTGAACCCCATTTAAACTTTTATATTGGTCGAAGTGGGTCTTCATGGAAACACTCCGAATGGAAAGAAAGTATGGAGACTGGACACCCGGTTGATCACAACCCACCCCTACGGCAGCTGGATCGGAAGACCAATTTTCCATCACAGTGGGGTTTTCGGATGGCAATTCTTCACCTCTAGCCACATCTAGCCACATACGAGTAGACCTGGCTAGATTTGAAACTTCTTGAAGACAGGAGTAAAGATAGCATAAATATCAACAAGCATTGATAACACTGAAATTGTAGCTCAGCAAGCAGGGAACGCTCGTGGGGGAAAAACTAGAGAAGCATCACATAAATATGTCTCGGTATGCAACTTTTCTCAATCATTGAATGCAGCAGCAACTCTTTTTTTGAATGTGTGCTAACCACAGACCGTCACAAAAATCCGCTGTGAGCAGAAATCTCCGGGCGAATAATCTGAGGGTCCACCCAGGGAAAGACCCCTGTACAATGAGAGACACCAGATCGTCTCAACCCAAATCACATCCATGGATCAAGTTACTTTACCCCTCAAGAGGTGTGGAAAAAGCTCAATACCCCCGCTTGAAGATGTTGGGTCCTGTTAGAGTTTGATAATGGAGAACAAAGTTCAAAACCCGGCGATTAAAGCTTGTGCAAACCTTGTGTACCCGATGGTATGGTTCATCCGAACAACATTTGCATATAAATTTAGAGACCAGAGCAAGTATTATTCAGTTCGACCATCTTCACATCAGAAATCATAAGAGTGGGCGAACAACAGGTGGAGTGGCAAAAATTTGAGGAGGCCAAGGAGCCGGAAGCATTGCCGAAAGGGTGGCACTGGAACACCGCTGACTAATCTACCTCCTTTGGCACCCGCATATGGTGGCATATGAGTGAGTGCCTGCAGATGCGTGCAGATGTGGCTCGCGGTGGTGTCTCCTTAAGCAGTTGCTTACTCCGTCTGGTAGCCAAGCAAGCAGTTCGCGGGACACCAACCCTATCATAGCCAACGCCAGAGTCGCTTAGACCAGAGTAAAGAGGCTCGAGAGGGTATACGCTTTAGATCATGAACCGCGACTCTGTGCACGAAGTGACGTGAATCTCAACTGTATTTTGGAGAGTTATTGGCAAGTAATTTTAAGGTAATAATACCTATGTTGAACTTGCCTTCCATTGTCTAGACTCTACAGTGGGTCGGCTACTGTATTGCATCAGACACTCTGGGCCAATGCGCCCAGCTTCTCTTGATACCAGCAAGGCAAGCCATCGTTATCAACATCATTTTGGAGTGAAGCCATGGTCACTTGTAATATTTGCCACTGAAGTCTGGAGATCATAGTAAGTCTCGATTTATCACGATACTCGCGAAACATTTCCCAGCTGCTAGCAAAGTCACTAGAATATGCCTCTGTTTGGAACCTTTTTCGGACTATCTAACCCTTCTCAAAACTTTTGGGAAAGCTCGACAGATGCTAACAGTAACTTTGCTGCACTGTGTGTAACTAATCCACAAACCCTCGGCGATAATACTCCTACGTGGACATAGCAGTCTCAACCGTTAGCTTTGCAATTGATATCACATGGCAGAGTTGAAATAGGCAGGTTGCGTGATTCTACTTGCGTGCTTCTTCTTGGTAACCGCAGAATACTGCAAGGCTGATCGAAATGGCTGAAGAGTTTGGCTCGAAATGACTGCCGAAAACCACGGCAAGAAAAAACATCGAGGTATCAAGGATAGACCTACCTATCCAAAAATGGATCCAGCTCTCCCATTATTTGATTGAAAGTGGTAGCAACCTTATCTATGAGCACAGACTCCCCCACATGCCCCTGACGGGGAGACTAAGATGGTTTGCGGGGAGTTGAGCTATATCTATCTTTCTTGCCATGGTTTCAATAATATTCTCTAAACGAGCGGTTCTTTTCATCGCCAGTTGTTGTAGTAGGACCTGAGTCATTAAGCTAGCCACCGTATGCATGTGAATTTCTGCATGATTCTGTCATTCACGCATAGGTACCTAACCACGTATCCGGGTCACTTGTTTTCTAAGAGAGGCAGGAGCACCCAGTGTACGTTGCAATATGCGGGAGTCAAAATCTGGGTTTGCACTTCCGCTTGCCAGTACCCCGGAATCAGGGCCTGGAAACGCGAGTACCCTATTCCCAATCGAGAAGCGGACTAATCTGTAACGAGAGACCGTCCAGCGGTTAGCTGCTACGAGACCTTTTAATCTGGTACACTGCTTGTGTTGGAATTGCGCCCCAAAGTTCAGAGACGAAAGGGGTAAAACATAATTGTTTGATGCGATTGGCTCAATTCAATCTTGACAAGATCTAAGTATGAGGGAGCCACAAAGGTGATGAAGGTTGCTTGTTGATGGGAAATGTATCAAGCGGGGATGTTTACCAACGATGTGGGGATCAGTCATTGGGTAGGTACGTAGGTAGATAGGGCATATCGTAGTGTCATTTCTGCCAGCTTGGAGTAAGAGCTAAGTAATAGGTGATAATTTGGGCTCTACAAAAGGCGTTAGTTTGGTGTAATGTGAATTTTGGTGGTCTACGAGTGACGTTACAACTATATCTTTCTCGACAGCCATTTCTATTCCGATAGATCTTTTTAAAGAGGGCTCATTCAATTGGCAACTAGAGGCTAATCGAATGCGAATTCATTTATTATGGGATTAGACTTCATTCCGTAATTTGACTATATGATTTGGAACTTACATTCTAGTTCTCAACCCAATGCGGTGTCTGTTTCAACCTCTCCGAGTGTATGGAGTAATGTTTACGACCTTTCTCACAGCGTCCATTTTATGTAATGGCCCTTGCGGCGTGAGAAAAGTGCCTTGCAATCACCATGTAGCTAGTATGAGACAAAAATGAGGTGAATCACTTTGAGACTGGGTTTCTGGTTTTATGTCGAACATTCGTCAATTCGATAAACCACAATTCCAACCTTGGAAAGCATCAAATATCTATGAAACCGAATTTTGTGGTGAAGTCATCCTGCAACTTTATTAACTGACAACTGTAGATATATTAATTGTTGATTATTAGCTACGAGAGATATCGATTTGACCCGTGGATTGGGACAACCACAATCATCAAGACTTGACCATAAGTATTGTTAGAATCTCTGCTATTACCAAAATAATAAATAGCGGTTGCTTTTGTGCGTTTCAGCTACTATACCGTAGAATTTAGAAATACAAACAGCTCTTTTTCATGTTCAAAGACTTACCTGCCCGGGGTGGTAATTGCCAATAGATTCGACCGTCTTAGTATACTAGCGGCGCCGGAATGTTCATTGGGTTACAATTCAGGATTCATTTTCTCCTTTTACCGAATCTTACCGGTGTCTCTAAGAGATCCATCGACAAGCTTCATCATGTCTGCTACTACATACATAGTCCTTCGTACTTATTGTCCTGGTATTTTGCAACAATTGGCACCCATAGCCAAGTTACATGCCAACGTCCTCGCGTTAAAAATAGAGAATCCTAGCACCCATCGCCCATTATTCTCCAGAATCTCCATGTGGAAATTGCCGAACCATGCGCATTAGGCTTTCCCATCCTTTAGATTATTTGCAAGTCGATTCTCAGTTAACAAAGCCTTCTTAAGAAGCAAGTCATGCTTCTTACCCGAACATTCGAGCCGCATTCTTGGCTCTTTTATTACAAGGGCACTGTATAACCATATGAAGTCCCTTAGAATAGAGACTATTTGCCAGGATTAGACATCTAGTTGTGCCTGTACTGTACTTGTGTAGCTTCACACAACTTGCAGATTAACCTTCACATTGAAGATTTCTACTCCACGCGCGTCACAGGGAATCCCCGTTCCATTGCACGACAGCAATAGTGCTGTTCTCTAGGTAATCACGTACAACCTCAAAGTAAGAGCTACAGCGAGTGAGCAATACCTGACGAAAACGAGAACTCTCTGGAAGCCCTTGATAATCTTGACTCTACGCTGGCTCTATAAGGGTCACTGCCGACGAGGCAAGGGTCTGCTTAGGTGAGACTGACAGTCCTCGCTACCGCCGTGAAACGAGATACATGCCTCCCCAGGTACCCATATGTATTAACAACCACTTTCACTTTCTCAAGAGAAGATATTGAATCTGTAGCTAGGAGCTGGCCACGTCATCCAAGAACGCCGTAAGATTACATCGACACAATTCGCATCTGTACCTTATTCTCTACATTTTAGTTTGGAAGTACCCGTAACCTAATAGTTCAATCACCAAATGGAAGTATTTCCATTGTTTTCATTTCCAATTGTTGGATCGATATTGTATTCAGAAATCCAAATCATACAATCTACAGTACACGTACTTCATGTAGTTAAAGCTCTTCCATCATCGCCATGCACTCAGTCAACAACCACCACTTTTACAATCTCTCGAAGACGAGGTTTAAGGCCCATTTATAACCATAATCCAATCCTAACACCCTCTAGATGCACGCGGAGGCGCAACTACATCTAAATCCTTTAATAGTGGAAGTAGGTTCTTCATGAGCACCGGCTTGACCAAAAAGATGTCCACACCTGCCTCAAAAGCATTCTTTTGGTATTCATCAGACGAGAAGCATGTCAAAGCCACGATCCGCACACGGGGAAGAGAGTTCTCGTTTTCGAACTGCCGAATTTTACGCGTTGCAGAAATCCCATCCATGACTGGCATCGAAATATCTATTGAAATTAGTCAGGGCGCTAAGTTTTCAGAAGACATATCTACCCATAAATATTATCTTAAAAGATTTATGCCCAGCTTGGTATTTGTGGAGAGCTTCTAAGCCATTGACTGCTGTGGTGTGCGTCTCCCCTGCCCGGTTCATGTGGTTCACGAGTATCTGTTTGGTTTTGGTGAGCATCGTCACGGTATGAAATCCGAGAAGGAAATGGCAATCAATAAACAAACCTTGAGGTTTATGGGATTATCTTCCACGAGGAGAGCCATCGATTTTGGCATGGGAACATCTGCAGAGTCGGTTCTTCTGGGTGTGCCACTCTCGTCACTCTCCACTTTAAGATATGACGAGATTTGTGTTTCACCGGTTTGCTTCGGAGATAGCTGCCTTGCGACCATCGTTCTATCAGAATCTGGAGTATCCATTGCTGGCGATGTTACATCGTCGACTTGAGTTCTTCCCACTAGAACTTGCGAGAATCCATACGAGTGCGCTCGGTTAAACTTGGGTCTCGTTGAGGGCGTTGCTGTTGTATCAGAAAAGGAAGATTGATATTCCAAACACAACCCAATAATTCTTGCGAGCTTATAGGGACCTACACTGTAAGTTTCAACTTTTGTCAGCATGTTCTCATTTCTTCAGAGAAATGTGATCTTACGGTTGGGACAAATGAAAGGTTCCTTCCTCCCTAAAAACCTTGGATCCTTTGAAGACATCTTCCAAGACGATAAGCGCTTCTCGTCTTGACATCTTCTCGGATTCATTGATTTGTGATTGTAACCCTAGAAGAATTCCTCCTTCAGACTCTGCTATCGATTGCGCTGTTGTAACTCTCATACCAAACCAGTTTCTTGCCAGTGTGGTAATGGATTCCTTCACAGCTGCAAGCCTTTTTCCATGAATGCTCACCATACCAAATGGAGTCTCTTCTATATCTAAGATCTGATCAAATCCGACTAAGCACAGCGTGACGTCACGGCACCAGACACCGATATCACGAATCATGGCTGTACTCCCGATCGATTGTGTGTTAGAATCTGGGATATCCGATGGCTTTAAAGGAACAGAGACTTTGACTGTCGTACCGTAACCGAGCTCGCTCTCAATGTCAATACAACCATCGATGTCGGTTACCAATTGCCGTACGCTGCCAGGAAAAAAAGATGTTAGCATATTCTCAATCCCATTATGAAGTTCCACTTTACATGCTAAGTCCAAGCCCGGTTCCTACAGACATAGGGTTAGCCTGAGCAAATGGCATATACAGCCTATTTGTCAAAAAGTCCCGGGACATTCCAATGCCAGTATCCTCTATTTCAAGAACGACTGACACCACACCTTTAGGCTGAGTGCGCTCTGGAAGTGCCTCCAAGCGAAGTGACACTTTGATAAATCCCGCATCCGTGTACTTGAGTGCGTTTCCGAAAACGTTGGTGAGAATACGCTTCCATGCACCTATTTGTGACTCAAAGAGCCAAGACGGTTGTTTTTGTATGTTAAGAACAACCATGACATCCGGATTTATGCCAGGGGGTGTTGGTTTGAAGTTCTTCTGCTGCATTGTATCTTCCTGTATGACCACAGAACTTTTTGACCGTCTATCCACACTGCGGTAGCGATGGCCTGCCAGGACTCCTTCAACAACGCTTTCTACCATATTGCTAAAATCAAAGGATGTAATTCCATTCGATAACACGAGGGCTCCGGGATCTTGCTTTTTTTCACTCTTTGGGATTTGATTTTTTCGGAAGGCACTCATTCTGGCGTAATCGAGACTTTTCGAGCGTTAGTCAGATCTAGTTTCCCTCTTTACCCAGGTATCGAGTTCTGAAAACCTACATGTGGTCCATGGTATCGAGCAAAACCTCCCCACAAGTTGTCATAGTTCGAATCAATTCATCTTCTTCATCGTTTCTTGAGATGCCATCTATTATGTCTAACGTGGCCAGCAGACCATGAAGTGGAGTTCGTAGCTCATGGCTGATAGATGAGATGAAATCTGCTTTGGACCGATCTGCGGTTAGTGCATCCATTTTTGACTTCTCTGCCATGATACAACTTCCAAATCCGGCAAGATAAGTGACATCCTCAGAATGCAAGATCCTCCACGGGTCTCTGGTCCACGCTAAACTCCCGGCAAACCATTGGTCCCTTTGAGGATCCCAAAGAGGGAAAAAGATGATTGCTCTAGCGCCTGGGCATATATCAAGTAATCTATTAACAGCAGCAAATCAGTGAACGCTTTTTGCATAGTGAACGCCAATCTAACATGCAGAAACAGAAGGGAGTAATTGTCAAATTCTGGTTGGACTTTGGATCAGATCCAGTGATTATATAACTGACTTACTGATAAGATCTCATTTGTTGCTTTTCTCTCTCAAACTTCCGCAATCTTCGTTTGGAGGCCGATTCTGGTTTTCGAGTTTCTCCGCTTGTAGAGTAGGGATCGATGTCCTCGTACAAGAACGGGGAGCTGTCTTCATCGAATAGAAATATGTTTCCATGAGGATAATTGCTAAGAAGGCCACGCAATACAGACTGTGGTATATTCAACTGGTGTCCAGCAGGCTCTAAACCCCCACCGCAACCTTTATTGTCTATTGAGTAACCTAAGATATCACAAGTCGACAATTTGTGGTCCGTTCCTGGATGGTTAGAGGCGGTCCTACCAATCGAAATGGTGAATGAGCCAGGCGACAGAGCCTCTTTGGTTTGACCGTTCCTGCTGGACTGTGCGCTTGCGCTGCTCTGGGTGTCCGAAACAACACGACTAGGAGTCGTTGCTGTTTGTGGTGTATTTGTGGTTACCGATGATTTGGCGTACTTGACCTCTACATTTTGAAGTGAAGCGCTCACGAAGAGAATACCATCTAGATCGCTCGCATCACGAATCAAATGGCTAGCACGGGAGAATAGTGCTTTGATTGATGCATACGACATCAAGTCCTGTTGGGCAAGCTTGGTTGTGGATGGTCTATATTGTTGAATCAAATCTTTCTCTTCCTTCGTCGGATTTGGGATCTCAGAAATGCTTGGTGTCAATGCAACGGTGCCGGGTCTTCCCAAAGAATCAGCACGACTCTCTGGAGCTCTGTTCGAAACCGTAGCAGCTGTTGACTTTATTTCGTCTGGACTTGAACTGCGCGTGGACGCTTCCTTTGGTCGCAATTCATAGTCGCTCGCAGATTTAAGAAAGCTCTCCACTCTGAGAAAGTTTTCCAATTTATCAGAAGCCACTGTGAGATCATCTACGGATGGTGGTGAGCGATCCCCATCCTTGCTTTGCAGGCTCTCGACATTAGTACAACCACTTTCCACGTTAAAAGCATCAGTCCACCATTCTCTAAGACTCGGTTTTCCTTCAACAAATAAACCCAACGCTTTCACCATATCTCTCGATCGCTCTAAGTTTTTATGAGCTTGAACCAATTCAAGGTGTCTAGTAACAACCGAGGCGATTTCTTTGAGTTTTCTAAAATTCTCAGAATCCAGACCGCGCCGAGGTTTATTATCTATCGATAGATCAGTTATCAACTTCGATGGCTTCCCGAATCTTTACTTGGCATTGAACCTTCAAGCGAAGACAATGCTACAGACACTAACCTACTACACAATATGAGCCAATAAGTATTCCAGATGATGTTTTGATTGGCACTTCGGCATAAAATCGCATATGGGGCCACCCAACCACGAATTCTTTTTCTTTGGAAGCATTGTCTATCGAAAGGTCGTTTATGGTATATAAAGTGCGATTGGCCCGGATGTTTGGTGTCAATATGTCTCTGCTGTTATCCTCGGCCATGAAAACATGTATCGATTCCGGACAAATGCCTGATATAATTCAAAATCAATATGGAACTCTGCCGGCGATGTTGAAGGGAGACAAATTGAACAAAGCCCACCTGATTCCAGATCAATTAGTTGGGCGCCGAGATAAAGCCCATCCGCGGAACGGCTCTGCTTAGAACAATCGAGTGAAATGCTCCGTGTTGCTTCTGCAAGAACGTATTGGTTTTGGTGGTCGATCAAAGAGATGAAGGCTCGCTGGCAATTAAGCTGCAAAGCCCCCAGCTGTGCAAGGGCACTGAGTGTTGGGTCATGTTGCAAAGGATCGGCTTTTTGTTGACTCCCATTCAGAACCTCGTCGACGGATGATGTATGTTGGTGGGGATGGTTGATCGGCGATGGCGTCGAAGAGATGCAAGTCTTCAGTGGAACGAAGGATTTGTCTGTCCAAAAATCCTGTCGTGTATTGCAATGGCTTGTATAATATCTACCAGAAACATCAGTATCACAAAGCCCAGGCATACATAATGATTACCATACCGAATCAGGCTCTGAACCGCAGATGTAGCAAGAATCTGTTTTGGTCCCAAGCGTCGATTGTCTGAAGTTCGAACTTGCACCATATTCGGTTTTGGTAAAATGTACTGGAATAAGAGGTCCTGATAAGAGGCACGTTCCCCTCAGGCTTTTGGGTAGGGACAGAAAGGAAGCGCAAGCGAGATAGAGAACACGGTAGGGATTATCGAAATTGAAGAATCTTAGGATTGTGGGATATGGAGTAGTGTCAAAAGAATGGTTACGACAAACGAAACCATGAATGGAGGACGTAACTATGTGAACAGCTCTAGCGCGTGTCAAGCCCGCCCTGTGGTATGGCCAGAGAGATTCCGATTTCCCGAGGAGGAAGGAGCCATGGGCGAGTGGGTGAGTATCTACACGCCAGCACAAATTAACCTATGGAAATCTGGACTTTTTCACTCCCATTTGGGAAGTCGCCCTTCTTGAGCAAAACGTGCCGGTCTTGTTGGAGGTTTGAAATGGCGATGGCCCTAAAACCTCCCACAACTTTCTGCCCATTGCAAACCAAGTAAACGACCCGGAAAACCTTGAATGGATATATCTTGGTTCTCAGGGTAGAACTCTGGGTCGATCCCAGCTTCTCGTGATTTTGCGTATGGTTGTGTCACAATAGGGTGAATTGTATACCGGTCAAGGGTCACCAGGCGATATCGCTTAACTACACACTCAATCTCCGCTTGAGCTCATACTGGTTTCTGATGCTTCGATGGTACTTCGTGCGCAGTGTTGCCCAAACTTTGACAAGATATCCCATCAGCAATGATTGTTCAAAGGCGACCTGATCAAACCCGTCAAATACAAGAATCTTTGTGATCCTCTCTCTTGAAGTAGTCATAGTATGTCAAAAGTGTTGCTTTTACATTTCGCATATGGCAAAGTTTTCTTTACCATTATATCAAAAGTTCCTGCTTCAATTCAGCCTTCTCATTATCGTTTGCTCATAAATTCGGTTCGTCCGTAAGTGCAAAGCGGAAGCTCTAGTGAAACAAGTAAATGAATTAACGGTTAATACATTTCTGGTCTGTATTCAACGCTGGTCTTCCAGATCCACTCTAGCATATACTATTACTGTATAGAGAGCATAATTTTAGACGCCAACATACAAGAAACCAAATCAATCAACCACAATCTCAGATTCGCTCCACCGAAATTCAACAAAATATATCATCGTGAGAAGGCTGTCAATATTACCAAGCAAATCACTGCTCATAGTTCATCTGCTTTGTGACTTTTCGAAGACTGGCATTGCATGGGAAGAGTACGTATATAACTCGCAAAGAATAAGATGGACAAGACGTATAATTGTATTATTGAACTAAACATTATCAGTGATAAGCTATACTTATCTAGAGGTAGGGGTGCCTTATCTAGGGAGAAGGGAAAGAATCTACGTTTTCAGAACAAAAGATCAAAGCCATTCCCGTAACGAAACAACACGTAATTTTGTCATACATGAATCACAACTAATCAACTCCTTTTGAGGTTGTTAGTTACCAGTCACAATCCTATATACTCCTGTACTTGAACCAACCTATAACTGATAGAAGAGCACGTCGTACCCAAAAAGGTCTCAACTACCAACAACTTAATACTGTGGTAAGTTATCCTTGTTTCCCAAAACACTATCAAACAGTTACAACTAGGCAACCACTAACCAGATCAACAAAATAATAACCCAATTTTTAAACATTGAACCTTCAATAGATCGTTCATAAAGCTCCTCCATAAAGCCAACCAAACCCTCAATATGTACCGAACCCTTCTTCCTATACACATCCGACCCACCACCGATCAAAACCACAGTACCAAACACACAAACCATCAAAACCCAATCAATGCACCCCCTCACCTCACACCCCCAAAACCCCACGGTATCCCAAGCTTAGGATAGGCACCCAACGAATCGCACGCCCCGATAAGCCCCTCGCTTCCGCCCATCCAAACCGGCAACTTACGAGCCCAGGCCCAGCCGAGGCGAGCCGAGTAACCGTTTCCGCCCCCACGAATCCACCAAACGAAACACCACACACCACACCACACAGCCCCCTCAACGAAATGAAAGCGCGAAAGAAATTCCACAATTTCGTCGGGACGTGACGTGACGGGACGCGGTGAAGTGCATAGATACTGTACTGTACATTTGAGGGAGTTTACGAGGGAGGGTGAATTACAAATTGGTTAGTCACGTCATACTTGTGGGGCTATGGATGAGTGTAAATGAATGTTAGATCCTGTATGTTCACCGTGCTGGATAGAGGGGAGGATGTAATGGTGCCTGGACGAAGATGATGATGATGTGCATGTGGATATGGATATGGATATGGATATGGATATACATGTCCGCACTGGGCAAGTACTGTACTGTAAGGTGATTTACCTTCCCTCCAGCCGTGGGACTCGAGCTACTGTAGAAGGAATTGGATAATTTCCGCGTGGCTTTTTGCAAGGGAACGCGAGACGGCACGGTGAGGTATGGTTTCGGTAAGGAATGGAACCTGCCGATTGGGATTTTGGGCTTTTTTTCTCCAGCCTCCTTCTGGTGGGGGGTGGAAGGAGGGGGAGGGAGGTGCTTGGTTGAACGCGGCAGCTGGAGGTTGGAAAGAGATAAGGGATCGGTGGAATCGGTAGTCTTAATATCTAGGTATTGAGGTGAGTTTGGAGATTGGTGAGAAGGTTCAAGGTAGGATCACCCAGTGGTATTGGCAATTGCGGATAATCCACGCGAAAGTAAGAGACGGGAGGATGGTAAAGGATAGGCAGTTAAAATCCTATTCAACGGCTACTGTTCCCACCCTCGAAAGACGCATGAGAGAGGTGTGCAAGTTCCACGTTGCAAGAACGTGTTCTATCATCCGCAGCACCGGAAGACTCGGAAGTCGTGTCCCTGGATATTTGTCATTTCAACAAAGATGCAGATGAGACTCTTGATTGGAAGCTACCTACACACATTGCATAGTGTGTGTCTTCCATGCGTGATACGAAGTAGATGCCGCTGAAGAAGTCCTTGCTCCCACGTTGTGATAACGTGTTTGACCGCAGCATGGGAAATCATTCGGGATATTCAGCTATGGGATTGGCTTGGTTGCTTGTCACCGACTAGACTATTCGGCCCTTTGAATGGCGCAACTCCAAAGCCTTATTTAGCGGTCATGGTCCATGGGCTTTCAGAGCGTGCTTGGTGTGGAATGTGTTCTCCGCTGAATGAGAAAATAGGGATCAGAGGAAGGGTAATAAATTCCCCGACTTACGGAACTGGTTGTGCCGCAGTCCCCCAGACAAGACCCCCAACGGTCTCTGGGGAACTCATTTGCTGGAATGGTGGAATACCCGGCACATTGGGCACAAATGGTACTGCGTTGTGCTCTCTGATTGGCCCAAAATGATGTTGACCCGAAGGTGACATGCTGCGCAATGCATGGCATGATAGGGGTAAAACGTGGCATAAGCCGCCAACTGTGACTTGGTGACATGCATATGGCTTTGTGCTGCTGTTTGGAAAAGGTATACGTACGTACTAGACGAGCTTGAGAAAGCGATTCGTCGGAAAGTCTTCAACCGATTGGCTATTCATTTTCCCTGGCACCCCCTTTAGCATAAACGTTGATTTCAACCTGCCATTTTGCACTTGTGCTTCATAATAGCCCCCATTATACAGAAGAAGGAAAGCTGGGAAAGGGCACAGAAGAGCCGCTTGGATTCGCAAGCGAGTTTTGCTTCTGCCTACTTGCGCAGTGCATGCACCAAGTGATGTTGAGCAGCACAAATTCCAGATACAAAGCCGCAAGTACGAATCCTTCATATCCATAGCACGACAGCCATCATCTTGAATCTGAAGAGGGATTCTGCGGCGTACGAGATATTTCGTATTAGAGATCCACGGGTGGTAATCGACACTGAAGCTTGGCCCAATGAAATCTAGCTCAAGCTCCAAGATACAATTGTAACACAAGCCAGATCAAGGTACCTGGGTACCGATTACGAGGATCCTTCTAGGCTGCCACACCCGGAATCGATACGGTGCGACTTCATCTATCTGTAGCACTGCGGCGTAAGCAGTAAGTCATTTCCAAGTCGCCAGAAGGTTGATGGTTATAATTCGACTCATAATTTACAAATAGAATGGAATCGAGGAGAAAGAAAAGCTGGAATGTGGAACACTTGATCCGTCACCGAAATGCCTTTTTTGAACCCAAGGTGCAAGTAAGATGTTAAGATGAATCTGGAGGGGTTATTGATAGAATGAACTCAGTATCCTCAATCACCACCCTATCTTCTAATCGACATGCGTGGTAGGATTACACGTTATTTTGCTTGTTGAATAACGAGTCCGAGATGCTGATTGGAGGAACAGAAGTATATTTTCTATCTTTAGAGTTATTTCCTGCCCGGCGGCAAAATCCCTGGCATCTTTGTCAGCGCTTGCTGGGAGGGGAGGATAACCGGGGGAGTGCCTTTGCTACCCGTTTAGGCGCGAACATGGGATGAACCCCTTGAATTCCCTACAAAACTCCAAGTCAGATAAGCGACGGCCAAGCATTTCCGCTGACCGGCAAATGGATGACAGTGCAATTCATTTTGTCAGGGGTTTTGGGAAGAAGGAAATCCCCTCGACGAAATTTTTAGCAGAGACATGTTTTCTGGGGTCGATTACTGCACAATCTAAGCTCGACTGGTTTTCTCCCAGTTCTCCTGCGCAGAGATTTCTGCCCCCTGCGCAAGGCACTCAAGGCTCGGTTTCCACTTTGAAAGAGGATAATGCAGCGCAGGAGATTGATAAGATTGTAGTCATCGGTGGGGGCTCATGAGATGAGATGCAACATCGTGACTGGAGGCTACCAAATATTGTAGCGCTAGTATACTGTTGGTCGAGTTTTGGATGTACGAGTACACGAGCCGCTACCACGGCTGGCTCAAATCACCTGCCGGTACAGTCTTGTATGGCGTTTCCAGCCAGCACCAGAAAGCAACGTTGCCAGAAGCTTCAAAACGGTCAAATCCGTCTCGTCTCGTCATCCGCCGCACCGCTTGTTGGGCTGAGCAGAGTACCTGTTGAAATGAAGTTATTCCCAAAGACTGCGTGCATTGAACGGTGAGTTGAGGTCGGCGAGTGACATTGAGCATTGAATTACACTGTTGTGCAGCGGTGGTGCTGGTGGTTGGTGTAGTCAGAGAAGCGAAGCCTTTGGGTGGCGAGCTGAACGGATTGGCCGGGCGGCAGTCGACCGGGACAACAAACCCCCGAAGCGAGGACGGCAGACGTTGAGATTTGCCCACAATCAACACAAGCACAACATCATCGAAATGCGACAAGCGAAAGCACCCTCCATCACCATGAGAGCCCCATCCTGTCGTCCTGCGGGTCGTAATCCCCCACTAGCTCCTACCTACGCCCCTCCTCTGTCTTGCGCTGCCACCCCCGATGGATTGCCCCGAGGATGAACAATCAGGGAGAAGAAATGAGATTTGTGTTTGAGATGAGAAAACATTCCCGAAACACTCTCCTCTGTATGCCATTGGACTCGGACTCGGATGTTCCCCTGGGGCCTCACGGGATGAATCGTCCTCTTCTATTTCCCAAACCTGGAACTTCCAACGGAAGTTTTCCCGCGTCATCGTCACGCTGCGATTGTAGCCGTTCCTTCCGCTAAGTCAACAAATCTGGCTCATTCCAGCACGCTCCATCCCCCACGCAATCTCACCCAGTTCACCCCCAAAGGACCCTCATTGACCCTTTTTTAGACAAATCATACTTCCAACAGGCATTACGAAGCAAAGAGCATTACAAATACTCCATTTCCAGATGACCGGATTGAGTCACTCGGTGTCTGCAGTAAATTCCCATTGCAGATCAAGTCGTTTATCTGAATAATATCTGACTCTTTCCTTCTCTTCAACATATGCTTGACCACCCCTGCATGCCTGCAGAGCATGGCGTCGTCCTCAGGCCACCATAAAAGGTACAAGAGTTCACCGCAGGAGGCTCCGTCTGATACCTTGCCGACAACCTGGCAGTTGTGGTGTAACTTACGACTGGGCGCGGGAGATGTCCTCTCCACAATTCTGCTCAGGGTTCTCGTTGCCTACTTTGGAAATTTATTCGAACCTTTCATCAGCTTACCCTCGCAAGTACTTTGGTGAGCCACACCTCATTCGCAATGTGGCCAATCATGCTGCGTATGAAGGCCGGTTATTTATAACCCTAGTTAAGTTGTGATACGGTGTGGCTTTCTGCCACATGGAAATCGCCAAGGGTCAGAACTGTAGGGTGGTATTTTGGGTCTCTGTCTCCACAAAAGGCTTGGACCCACGCCCTTGTTAATCAGCCTGGTGCAGAGAAGAAGGAGTATATTTCAGCCCTATGTTCAATTGTACACTCTCATTCGTGGTCACCCATCAATCATCCTTACCGAGACATGGGTTAGGATGAAAATCCATGCTACAAACTCACAAATAGCAGCTGTTTCGACTAGGGTTTTGTATAATTCCATACGGCTATTGATGCGTACATCAGGTTGATTAAGAATATCCCAGGTTGTGGGAATTTATACGGGCCATCGCGATAGTGTCCACCTCCTCGCTTGGCCCCTGATGAGACCCTTCAAAGCGAGGACGATCTTCGGGTCCGGGAGACCGTTGCTGCGGCCAGCCATGAGGGTGCTGGAGATGGCTGCTGTAGGCGCTGTAACCATAGCATAGGGCCAGCAAGACGGATGTGCGTTGGTGTTCCTTGTGGATCGAGTTTCTTGGTGGCATCTTCTCGTAGATTTCCTCTTTAGGAAGACAGAAACATGGCTACATGGCACTCTCTGCAGGAACTGGCGCTCAAGACCAAGGTTAAATGTAGGTTCGATTGTCTCACAAGAAAGGCAGGCCACCGCGCCGCGCAGATTCGTTTGTTGCGTACTTTACCAAGTCCACCCAGATTCTGACGAATGGTGCCTGAGTCTCGGCGATGATGCTCTATTCATCTTCAACAATTTCCATTCTGGAGCCGTCGTGACTGCTGCGCCTGCCTGTTTTACGAGCGTTGCAGCAATAGTATTCCAATCAATGGTATATCCAATGGCACTGCGCCGCGCCGGTGAGGGTAAACAGTGTCATCGAGTGGAGCAATGAGCATGTTGCAGTGCTACTCGTGTTCATCGTTGCTGCTGTGACCTGAAGATTGGTCCGAAGAACAGATTCCTGAACGTCCCAAAACGTCCCGGAGTTGTTTGCAGTACGAGTACCTGGAATACTCGTTCTGTGTTCCTGATGCTCAGTGGACCCCGAGGAGACGGTTTTGGTAGGGGTGGTGGTGGTGGTCGGCGACAGACCTGGACCTGCAACTGTCAAGCCTGCAAGCTGGGATTTTCTGGCGGGCCAACTATAGCGGGAGGGGGTGCAGGTAGTTTTGTTTCGTTTCTATGCATAGCACATCCTCGACCACCCACACGCCAATGGATGGACTTGGATACTACAACACCAATTCCGGCTCTCACCCATCGTTGCTATCCCATGGCATCGCATGGCCTCGACACCCTCAGTCTCGCCCTGACCCTCACCCTCACCCTCACCCTCACTCTAACCTCACTCTAACCTCACTCTAACCTCACTCCTGGCTCAGGAACACGCACGCTCTTCCATGCTGATGCCATGCAAGTGCATGGTTATGGTCATGGTGTCCTGTACGGTGTCTGCACTGCGCTGCACGCTTCCCAACCCACGATATTTGGTATCGTACCTAGCCTACCGTCCCTAGCCTACAATACCTGGCCTGGCGGCGCTCACGGGTCCTTTGGCGTAGCTACCTTCTTAGCGTACGTTGCGTTGCTTAGGTTGACCATTCTCTCCTCGAGTTGAGGGCCGATTCGAGAAGGCTGAGAACAGTCATCAGCGTCATGTCAGCCAGAATACCCAGGCCAGCCCCCCGCCCCCTTCCTCCTCCGAGTCGCCCGCTCCACAACTGGCTCCGACTCCTCTCCCAGACACCGAAGCCATGACCCAAAAAGGTGCACCCAGGCAGAAACAGCCGCAGCAGCATCTAATCGGCCCCCAATGCAGTCATAAACCCATGGGACAGATTTGTACGGGTCGATTGGTCGACTGGTCGACTGGTCGACTCGTTGCACACATCCTAAACCCTACGCACTACTCTGCTAGTGCCATAGCCAGCCAGCTTCTTCCCACGCAAAAGATTCCAAGCCCCCTTGCAATCCATACATTGGGAACATTTCTCAAACGTATATAGAGGGAGCCATGGAACGCCTCAGACCATCTCTTTTTTGTTTCATTCCACACACAAGCATCTAATCAACAGTCTCCAACATCTTCTCTTGATCTTTCCAGTATCTCACTCTACTACTTTGCTATATCAACATCGTCCTTCCATCCACCTTTGTATCACCCCAACGCCTCAACCAAGCCTCAAAGATTTATATAATATCCTTCAAGCCCCTCTCATACTCTTATAAATCCATCTTTTCCTCTTATACATTATCCTCTCTCACCCTTTCCAACATATCTCCCCACCGTCCAACCAACCCAACACCAACCTTCGCAATGGCATCCAACTCATTCTCAAGCCAACCAATCCTCTTTGGCCGTGGTGGCTACAACGGGCCAGCTTCATCCGAAGAAGACGACAATCAAAAGCCTCTGGCACCCATGAACTTTGGTCGTGGCGGTTACAACCGTGGCCCAGACGATGACGAGGAGGAAGATGGACGTGGAGGATACAATTAAAGAGCCGGACACGAGCCTCTCCAAAGGCTCTTCAACAAAAAGGCTTTTGGTGGAAACACAGCAAATTCTTCCCTCTTTCCGGCATTCAACTCCAACTTCATTGCATTTCCAACTGGCTTTTCCAACTCTGCGATTCAGCGAGCGAGCATAGCGATACATCTCTTACCAGCATTTTCACCGGCGCATATCTTTTCACCATTTTCATCCCAGCAACATTATAAAAAAGACGCATACAGGTCTCACGACCTTTTCTTCACTTCATCGAGCATTTTCACACGGCGGCCAGCACATCCAAGACGCATACGTAGATCTCACGATCTTGTCGGAGTTTTTTCCTTCTTTTTTCTCGCTTCTCTTCTCCTTGCAGTACCTTTCCTATGCTTTTATGGTTTCCATGTTTGTACATTTTTCAGATGAAAGGGACATGAGACGAAAAGATGGATCTCCTTAATGTTTAGCATTTACACCGGCGTTTCAAGAGGGATTGGTGCATTAGATCTGGAGTTCTCTTGCTTTTCTGGGGAAGATTTCCTTGGTCTTGTTATTCGTTTGCACCTTCTTCTTCGGGATGTCCGGTGGTGGAGAGAGGGATATCTTTGTATTATTAGTACCTATCATATAGCATTCCAGGCGTTTCGTAGTATATTTTAGATTTTATTTTTTATTTGCTGCTCTTCCCCTTTCTTTTTTTTTCGTGATCTTGAGTTTCTTGGCGGCTGCGGGCTTTCAAATTGTAAGATTATGAGACCTCATTGATTTGCACTTTGCTCTCGATTTGAACATGGCTCACATAGTATCGAATCAAACTTGTCTTTGTAAATATGCCGTTTGATACCCAAGACATTCTTCACCCCCATCTCCAACCATTCAACCACCCACTCACACTCACACTCACACTCACACTCACACTCACACTCACACAAGGAAACTCGAAGCGAAATTACAAAACCCTCTGGGAACTCGGTAGCAGAGATTCTCGTACACGTACAAAAATTTTATATATAGGCCTAATTAGGTAGTTAAAAGTAGAGATCTCAGTACTATATAGTAGACGTCTCTACTTTTCGGATTTTATACTTTATAATCCCCTACTAAGTAAAGATTAGTAATAAAGGATTAGTAATTAATCTACCTCTATTTATTACTTTTATAAATATAAAGTCCCCTTTTATCTCTCTACTCTAATTACTATACTTACGAAAGTTTAAATAAAGCGAGTATAATAAAGAACTTAAATACTAAAGAATCTATAATTTATATAAAGACTCTATAGATAAAGAAAGTATAATAGTCTCTATATCTAGACTAACTACTATTCTTTAAGAGAAAATAACTTCCTCCTTTCTATATTCTAATGTCACGAATCACGTGTTACCACGGGAGATAGTGAAGACCAGGCGGCGCCCTGACAGGTCGAGCATTATCATAACTCTTATAGCAGAAGGGGATCCTTAGGCTAGCTAAGCGATCCATGGATTTCGTCGGATTAAAGTACCACGTGACCATGATCGCTTCAGTCGCCTGAGTCGCCTGTCGACTGAAGCGACTGAGGCGAGCGACTAAATGTGAGAATGCACGTCTAGGACAGTACAGGTTGATAGATTAAATTGACTACGAGGAGCGAAAGAGGTCCCAGGACCTGTGATTAAAGTACCACGTGACCATGATCGCTTCAGTCGCCTGAGTCGCCTGTCGACTGAAGCGACTGAGGCGAGCGACTAAATGTGAGAATGCACGTCTAGGACAGTACAGGTTGATAGATTAAATTGACTACGAGGAGCGAAAGAGGTCCCAGGACCTGAAGCTATTTGAAGTTGAGCTCGTCGCCTCGTGGCTCACGTGACTAAAACCACATTCACTATACACAAATCAAAATCGTCACACATACCAACCAGCGAACACCCAGCCAAGTTTAGTTAGCCAGTTTGAGTATTCGTTACATCTAACCTTTTACTATAAAATACTACTTCCTAGGACCTTAAGGTTCTAGGTTAATTCAAATCCTACTAATAATACTAAAGATAATATCTATATTAATTACTATTATTATACTTAATAGCCCTTGATAGTAATATAAGCTAAAATCCGGAAAGTACTAAGCGTAAACCCCCTTAATAAATACTACTATTCTTATCTTACTCTTATCTAAGTAGTATTAGATAGTATACTTAACTATATAGCTAAAAGAAAGTTTCTTATAATACTTTTATATAATCTAACTATTATTTTAATTATATTCTTACTATCTTTATAACTCTTCTAATCTTATAATATAGTTTTATAAAAAAATAAAAAAAATATTATTCTTTTAATCTAATTAGAATTCTCTACGCTTATATTTTATATTTAATAAAAAGACTATAACATATATATATATATAACTTATACTTAACTTAATAGTAATATTAGTTATAGTACAGCTGTGACGACACGTATGCAAGGCCCACGGTGTAGGTTGTGGAATCGTAGAACTGTCAATTAAACAAAGATTCTAAGCTGAGGAGAAGAGGAGAGCTCGAGAGAGCTTCGATCTAAATACTTGGTGTGGGTCGCTAAGCGATACCACGTGATCCGAATGGTGGTGACGGTTAGAACCGTCACAACAACTGTCACGAATCACGTGCTCACGTGATACTTGTCATAATAAAGAGGCGCAACCCCCGACAGACACATCCAGGTTTCTTATAGCAAATAGGGATGCTTAGACTAGCTAAGTGATCCAGGGATTTCTCGTGTATGTAGTCACGTGATCAATCGCATCGCCTGTATCGACAGTCGATGTTAGCGATAGGAGGTCGACTACATCGACAGGTGAGGTAGGCGATGTAGAGAGAACGAAGGTTCTATATAAGACTGGCACGTCTGCCATTAGATAGGAGCTGCGTGCTCAACTTAGTTATCAATCTTATCATATTAGTTTGACATCTTTGATACAAGTTGTTACGGAGTTGGAGGAACTAGGGGTTGATCACGTGTAGCGCAGCATGTAGTATGTGTCACGTGCGCGCTGCTGGCATCCTGTATT
>CAJVRM010000286.1:43910-60021 GCA_911693285.1 Hymenoscyphus albidus | reverse complement strand
AAGGGGGTGGACAGTTAATGCTGGACACTATCGCTGATCATAGTACGTCTCGGCCCCGATTTGTAACTAAACTAGCTAATCAAAGACTCGGATTCGTAAGATATAGACTTTTCTGATATATAATCTACGTAACAGTGTCTAGCATTAACTGTCCAACCCTTTTATTTCGCCTAGGACGAAGTATAGCGCCTTGGGCCCTTTTTTTCAACGATTATTGATATAATACTGTCCGCAGATATACTATCGCGAGCTTCGCCAGGAAGGGGGGCCTCTCTGCGTGTGGGTTTGGCCTACTAGCTTTTCCCATGCTTGTTACGTAAAGTTACACGCAAACCTGGATACAAGAATATTCTCGTGTAACAGATTCCTAAGAATATGACCGAGGCTCCCGGTATTCCCATCCAAATAGTTTAAGCATATAACCGAGGTTATCCCTATATCTGATATTCTTATACTTCGTATCCCGGTTTGCCTACATTAACTTAATGTGATCTATGAATCGCTACTACGAAGTACAAAGTTTATCGATCGACATTAGCCTAGCTATAAGTGTTTTCTGGTCTATATATACGGGTACTTTTCCTGGTGTAGCTAGAAAACCAAGTGACATCTTCACTCGTGTCTTATCCTCACTTCAATCCACCGTCCACCTTCAACATCTGCTAAAGAAGTCGGTACGTCGGAGAATCAATCAACTCTTTCTCTCTAACGCTGAACTGATACTGCTGCGCGATAGCTAGTTTTCACCACAAGAAAATCTCCGAATATGCGTCTCCAAATTATCTTCTGCTTCGTCGCTGCAGCGACGCAAGTCCATGGTAATTGGCTTCGTGCAGTTTGCGTAAAGAATGGTGTCAAGGATGCAGATTCCACCAAGATGTGTTGCGACCATTACAAAGTCAATGGCTGTCCTAGTTGTGGATTTTTTCCTGCAGACCCGAGCGAAAAATTCGACCTAGAGTGCAGGAGCTACGACAGGGAAATTGTACCTGAAGAATGGAGGCAACTCTGCGCTAGTGCTGGTGCTTCAGGAGAAGAGGGTCCTGTGTAGACAGAGCGACAGATGGAATATTAGACAGTAGGAGAAGAAAGTGGGGCTGTTCGTGGTGTGTCAAGGAGTCAGATCAGGTGACCTGCGTTCATTTATGAAGCTATTCACAATTATGGATAAACCAGCACAGACCAGTGTCAACCGACTTAAAAGATAGATCTCCTTAAGAATCTCTTCTCTCCCTGTAATCAATCTATTCAACCAAGTCGCAATTGTCCTCGACTTGCACTTGTACTGTGACATCTAGTGTCACGAATTACGTGTTCACGTGATGCTTGTCATAATAGGAGGCGCAACCCTCGACGAACATCCCAGGTTTCTTATAGCAAATAGGGACCGCTTAGGGTAGCTAAGCGATCCGAGGATTCTCATTGGTTGTTATCACGTGATAAAGGGCGACTGGCCGACTATAGCGACCATGAGGACGAAAGTTCTATGTAAGACTGGCACGTCTGCCATTAGATAGGAGCTTCGTGCTCAACTTAGTTATCAATCTTATCATATTAGTTTGACATCTTTGATACGAGTAACGAGTTCACTTCCAAGTGAACAACCCGATAGTCTTCTTCTTATCATAGCATACCAACCAGCGAACACCCAGCCAAGTTTAGTTAGCCAGTTTGAGTATTCGTTACAATATACTATATATAGGTATTAAGCTATTATATCTCTAATTTATTATAATAAACCCCTAAAAAGTATTATTCGATAGCCTAATATACCTTATCTACCCCTCTATACCTTAATTACTTACTTCTATAATCTCCCGTAATACTAAGGCATATTAAGATTTACCTTCTACCTTTCAATAGAAAATAATCTAGAATATATTAAATTTCTAGTCGTAAAACAAATCTTTACTGCTCTAAGCTATATCTTAACCCTATTTAGTAGAATTAATGCTATCTAGTTATTTTTCTTTTAATTACCTATTATTATTTTTAGGCGGTTTACTTACGTAGGCGGAAGCCTCGTGTACGTAGGTACCGGTGTCCTAACATTAGGATATTAATCCTCTTCTTTTTTATACCCCTTATAAATATAAGTCTATAAAAAAGTACAAGGAAGTATATAACAATAGATGTCCGCTTTACTTATCTACTAATCCTAATGTAGAATTATATATGGGGATGCCTCATTCCCTTAATCTATGATCGGTCGTATGTAGAAGGATTTATAATAAACGTTTACAACAACCGAGTAATCTCGCCGAGAGGATATAGGGGAAGGAATGCGATGCGTATAAATAAGCGAGGCCACACCTGCGTTTTCACCCACCAGACCCCGCCCTCATTATACTTACAGTATAAATACAAAAAGACTCGACGGAAAGGATCTAGCTGACTGCGAATCCATAATTTCTGATTACAAGCGCCCCCCAACCCTCCTCCCAACCCCCTCATTCAACAACCCCNACGTAGGCGGAAGCCTCGTGTACGTAGGTACCGGTGTCCTAACATTAGGATATTAATCCTCTTCTTTTTTATACCCCTTATAAATATAAGTCTATAAAAAAGTACAAGGAAGTATATAACAATAGATGTCCGCTTTACTTATCTACTAATCCTAATGTAGAATTATATATGGGGATGCCTCATTCCCTTAATCTATGATCGGTCGTATGTAGAAGGATTTATAATAAACGTTTACAACAACCGAGTAATCTCGCCGAGAGGATATAGGGGAAGGAATGCGATGCGTATAAATAAGCGAGGCCACACCTGCGTTTTCACCCACCAGACCCCGCCCTCATTATACTTACAGTATAAATACAAAAAGACTCGACGGAAAGGATCTAGCTGACTGCGAATCCATAATTTCTGATTACAAGCGCCCCCCAACCCTCCTCCCAACCCCCTCATTCAACAACCCCCTCACCACACCCCTCTCCCAATCCCCCAACACCCCTGCCTGCTCCCCATACCACCCCTTCATCCCCTCCCCCTCCACATACCCCGTATGCGGGGTGAGCAGAACCCTCGCTCTGCCTTCTTTCCCCCACTCCGTAGTTCTCCACCGACTATCTTGTGGCAAGGGCGAGAGTTCAAAGACATCCAACGCCGCGCCACGGATAGCTCCTCTTTCGAGGATAATGAGGAGAGCATCTTCATCCACAATAGGACCACGGGATGTATTTACAAATAGCGCAGATCCCTTCATGAGTTCCAGATCAGAGAGGGTGATGACACCACGTGAACGATCGGACAGAACGACGTGGATGGAAATCACATCACTCTCCCTAAACAACGTCTCTTTACTGACAACCGTAAAAGTCTTGCCACCAATCTCCTCATCAACGACAGATAACCCCGCCGAGACCGCCGCCTCATCAGCACGTTCCTGCGTCAGATTCTGGCTCCAGGCTAGAACCCGCATCCCGAATGCAAGATGCATGATCCGTCCCACCGCAACACCCAGCTTTCCCAGACCGACAAGACCTAGTGTTTTGCCCGCCAGGCCGGTCGAGAGACCGGTTTGCCAGCCGCCGGTGCGGATGGAGGTGTTGTCGTCGGCGAGGTTTTTGGCGAGGCCGAGGATGAGAGAGATGGTGTGTTGAGTCGTACTATCTGGTCCTGATTTCCTACTCTTCTCACCGTCTTTCTTATCTACAACACCCTTTTCCGTCTTCGAACCATGCGCCCTCCTCCCTGAACTCGTGCCCGTCACGTCAATACTCAACCTCCTCGCTTCCTCGCCGTCAATACCTAGATTTCTTCTCCCGGTCGTCATAAGCAACTTCAGATTCGGCAGCTCCCTTAATAACTCTGCTGGGAAGGGCGTACGTTCCCTCATGCAAGAGATGACGGGGAAAGGTTTGAGGCGCTCAATTAGTTCTTGTTTCTGGGATGGGGTGGTGGACGGGTGGTTGTATGGTGGGAGGGTGTCAGGGAAGGATGTGAATGTGAAGTTGGGGGAGAGGTGAGAGAAGATGGGGGGTGCGATGTTGGGGTAGTCATCGAGGATTGCGACTTTTATTCGGGAGAGGGGAGGTGGCATTTTGGTGGGCGAGTGAGTGAGAGGATGGGAGGAGATGTTTGGTTGAGGATGGTAGTGTGATGGTTTGTAGGGTGTAGTTAGAGGCGATGAACTTTAGAGTCTGTTTTCGAGGCAGTTTTGAGCCGCAATGTTGTCAAATGGCATATTATATTTGACTGTCCAAGACTTCGTCCACGTACACGTACAGAGCCAAGTGCCTTAGTAAACTCTATTCGTAGAATATTAAGCTATAATATATTTACTACTAAAAGATGAAGGACTCTTTACTTAGAAGTAATAAGTTCTCCTTAAATAGTTAAAAATAAGAGGATGAGGGGTAGATATTCCCCCGCCCCTCACCTCGGAGAAAATAAAATTTAACCTTACATTCCAAATTAAAATGACGCAACTGATAATCAAGGGAACAAACAGACTTACCGAATTCAAAGGGTTAGAAGTGAATAAAAAATCCAATGGAAAGAAGATGCGAGTCACTTACGAAAAGAAAAACGATGAAGAGGAAAACACCACCGTATCAAGTGCGCATTGAATTACCCGTCAACCATCAGGAGAATCCGCTTATGATTGGTGCGCATGACGTTTCAAGATCGGCTCCATTTATCCCGACCCCTCTGACCCACCAAAACCATACAATCTGGAATGGGGGGAAAACAATTGTTTGCTTCTAATACGCGGGATACGAACTCAGTTCATGAATGCGGTTAAACAAAAACTGTGTGGTGGACTATTCATCGTGGAACTTGAGCACTTGTGGAAAATCCACTCACCTGCACTTGCCCCCAATATTTCAAGTCAGTTGACAACATAATTCTTCCAGCGATTTCTCCTTGTCAGACACCATAAACGCTGTTTAGACTCTCACCACAAACGCGTTCTTGTTCTTTGGACAACAGATATCTACGATGTCTTCTACAGCGACGATGGTGCAGCCAACGAAAGCCAATATTGGCGTATATACAGATCCGGATCATAAGTTGTGGATTGCAGAGGCAGAACCGTCATTGGAAAGTGTACAAAAGGGAGACAGTTTGAAGCCAGGTGAAGTGACTGTCGGAATCAAGAGTACTGGTATCTGTGGGTAAGTCTTGCAAAGGCCACAAGCATGAGCTCTGCTAACGCTACCAAGGTCCGATGTCCATTTCTGGCATGCCGGATGTATTGGCCCCATGATTGTGAGAGATACACACATTCTAGGACACGAATCCGCAGGTGTGATATTGGCGGTCCATCCATCCGTAGAGACTCTCCAAGTTGGAGACCGAGTGGCTGTTGAACCCAACATCATCTGCAACGAATGCGAGCCATGTCTGACGGGCAGATACAATGGATGCGAGAAGGTTCAATTCTTATCCACTCCTCCTGTGCCGGGCCTCCTTCGCAGATACGTCAACCACCCAGCCGCTTGGTGTCATAAGATTGGGGACATGTCTTTTGAAGATGGCTCGATGTTGGAACCGTTGAGTGTCTCGCTCGCTTGTATGCAGAGGTCTGGCGTTAAATTGGGAGATCCCGTTCTCATCTGCGGTGCCGGACCAATCGGTCTCATCACGTTGCTCTGCTGTCAAGCCGCTGGCGCATGTCCTATTGTGATTACCGATATCGATGAGGGACGTTTGGCGTTTGCAAAGAAGATCGTTCCGTCCGTCACCACGTACAAGGTCGAGAGAAAATCGCACGAAGACTCTGCAAAGGAGATGGTGACGGCATTTGGAGGAATTGAACCTGCAGTCGCACTCGAATGTACGGGTGTCGAGAGTAGTGTTTCTGCTGCCATTTGGGCGGTCAAGTTTGGTGGAAAGGTCTTCGTGATCGGGGTCGGGAAGAATGAGATGAACATTCCATTCATGAGGTTGAGCGTTCGAGAAGTCGACCTACAGTTTCAGTACCGATACAGCAACACCTGGCCAAGAGCCATTCGACTGGTACAGAGTGGCATCATTGATATGAAGAAGTTGGTTACGCATCGATTCCAGTTGGAGGATGCGGTCAAGGCGTTTGAGACGGCGGCCGACCCCAAGACTGGAGCCATCAAGGTGCAGATTAAGAGTGAGGATTGAGGATTGGGGGGTGTCTCGGTGTGTGGGGGTATTTGGAGGGGGTATTGAGGGGGTATGGTACTAGCGTAGGCGATGATGACTAAGCATGGTACATTGTGTGATGTAGATACCGTGAGGGAGTTGAATTGAACTAAATTCGTGAGGTCGAGTGCAGGTGCTGGTGATGTGACCTTTTGCCGCGTTCCAGGTTCTACAATTGAGAAGACGCAAGATTTCCAGGTCTTCCTAGTATTCTCTTCCCATACAAACTCAGCTCAGTCAGGAACCGGAGCTTATCTAGGGCTAGCCTTACGCCTCACCTTCGGCCTGAGGCGTCCACGGAGGTTCGTCGGAAAGTTGCGGGTGGCTTTAGTGATTACATAACTTCACACAGTAGCAGCCACGGCCACGCCACGGCCACGGTAGTCCCAGCGTGCCAGCCCAAAATTGCTGGGGGCCGGTTGGTTGCCGACGAGAGGAAAAGTCTCCAATTTCTCGCGCCATCCACGTCCCCACGACCAAGGACCAAGTACCAATTGCTCGCCCATCACCCACGACACCATCCAGATTCTCCCCTCACACCGGAACTGGATCTCGGGTCGCACATATCACCGCCATGTCATTGAATGCGTCGCGCGCCGTCTTACGGCAAACCACCAAGCTGCCTGGACGAACCGCTCGCCGATTTGAATCCACATCCAGTAAAGCCACCGAGGCAGCCAAAGAGGCTGCATCCAAAGCATCTCAGACGGCCGCAGAATATACATCAAAAGCTACCGAGGGTCTGACGAGAGTGGCTTCATCTGCTGGTCCCGCAATCAGCAATGCTGCCAAGGGTTTGGGAAATGCTCTCGGAAGTGTTGGAGGAAGAACTGGACGAGTGGTGTCTCTTGTTGAGCGTGAGTGCGATTATGGGAGCTTCACTTGAAGCTGTGCGCAAGGTTTGGCGTCAATGGCTGATTTTGATGCAATAGGACAAATTCCATCCGTCATTTACTATGCACGTGTAGGGTTGGAGCTCTCGAAGCTCGTCTTCCAAGGACAGAAGATGGCCCCTCCGTAAGTCGAAAGCACCGAAAGGGTTAGAAAATAAAATAGAAATACTTTGCTGACATGCAATGCAGACCGATGTCCACTTTCCAATCATACTACCAACGTCTCTTCCAAAACGCACGAACGAACCCAGGCTCCATAATCTCACAAGCTCAAAGCTCTATAAAATCCGTTAGAAACTTGAGTACCGGTCAATGGGCAGCTGGTGGTGTTATTTTCGCAGAAGTTTTAGGGTTCTTTACGGTTGGAGAGATGATTGGTAGAATGAAGTTGGTGGGTTATAGAGGTGATACCGGTGCTCATCATTAAGTACTCGGTTAGGGGTTTTCACGGATGATGGGGAATGGACGATAGACGACAGGAAATGAATGGCTTTGAATTCTCGGCAAGGATAGCTGAGAATTGGGACGCCATTTGTTGTTCTATTTGCACATAGCTGCAACACCTTTTTCCTTTGTAACTCTGTACATCAGGAACCAATAAACAGCATAATGGTGGATTAGAATTACGGTCCCTGGGTTTTGTTTTCTTCTTCCAAAAATGGGGATTGACATGTACGATGAAATAGAATTGGTTTATTGCTTATCGGTCAGGTTCACTTTGTCTTCCAGTCAATGCCTTATCCATATTGTATACTGACGATTAGTGCCCATTCAGGGAATCCGTTCTACGCACCAAGGTTCAAAGTTGGGATGATAGAAGCTTATCACTACTGGTAGATTTTTACGTCGGATGGTTCAAAACTCCATCCTTGCTTAGCATGTGTGATGCATTGCTAGAAGCGTTTTGCAGCATTGGCATCCTTGCAAGTCGCAGTCATCTCGCCACCCCGCACTCTTCCCCTCTCTCAACCACATCCAAAAAGAGAAAAGAAGTACATGAGGTACATGGGACTTCAATGAAGCTACAGCTGCCTTAGCTACGGCTACCCGTACCCTAAGCATCTTCAAGTTAAAGGTAACGTCGTTTCCTACTTGCAGCTCGCTTGTATTGTGCAGAGTCACTTGGCACGCAGTGACATCATGTAACATACAACACGACGATGTACAATGCAAGAACTGCTGTTTTCTCAACACATCGAGAGATGAACATGCGAGGTTCGCATCCGCATCTCTTGATAATCTGGCCATTGACGGGTCTGATTTTCGTGATGAGCCTGTCAAGTATTTGGTCCATGGATTCACTTAAGTCGCCATGCTGCTGCATCCGTCTAGATTCCTTCCTCTCTCCCCCTTTCGACTCGCTTCTTACTGCTACGATGAAAATTCTAAATCACATTCAAACTTCACTCTTAGCGGTCCTGTATATAACCACCTCAGCGCAGAAAGTCATAGATCTAAGTACCTCACAGTGGACACTCTCAAGTCCCTCATATAATATCTCCGTCCCTGGAAGTGTACCCTCACAAGTCCATCTTGACCTCTACCGCGAGGGGATAATTCCAGATCCCTATTACGGACTTGGGGATTTTGAATTAAGATGGGTGACTTATTCAAATTGGACATATGAGACGACAATCTCAGGACTGTGAGTTGGCCTCTATACGTAATTGATATTTTTGAATATAATGCTAACAACGTGATATAGATATAAAAACACCCCAACCTACCTCCTCTTCAACGGCCTCGACACCTTCACATCCATCTCATTCTGCACCCACCACCTCGCCTCAACCAACAACCAATTCCGTCAATACCACTTCGACATCACGCCTCTCCTCTCATCATGTCCCTCCGAGCCCAAACTGCAAATCAACTTCGGCTCCACCATCAACATCACCGCCGACATCGCCGCCGAACCCGGCCAGGAAACCTGGCCCTGGACCGTGGAAGGCCTCTTTGAATTCCCCAACCGCCAGTTTGTGCGTAAGGAACAGAGTGATTTTGGCTGGGACTGGGGACCGGCTTTTGCGCCTGCGGGGATCTGGCAGCCTGCTTGGGTGGTGCAGATTCCGAGGGGGAAGGCGCATGTTAGGAATGTGTTGGTGGATGTGTATAAGGTGGGACAGTTGAATAATTTACCGCCGGATCAGGGGGCGGATTGGGTTATCCATGCGAGTCTGGATTTTCTCGGGGAGTTGTCTGAAACTGCTCGGTTGGAAATCGAGATCTTAGATTCTAAAAATCAGACCGTGGCTCAGGGTGCTTTGCAAAACATCACAACAGCAGAGGGGAGGATTGAAGGGAGTGTTATGGTGGATGCGGGTGCTTGTGATCTATGGTGGCCTACCGGTCTTGGTCCTCAGAATCTTTATTATTTCAAGATTAGTGTTGTGGATGGGGAAAGGATCCTGGCCAGTGTGGTGAAGAGAAGTGGGTTTAGGACGATTGTTCTGAATATGACGCCGGTTTCTGAGGAACAGATGGAGGAGGGGGTTGCGCCGGGGAATAATTGGCATTTTGAGATTAATGGACGGGAGTTTTTTGCGAAGGGGTCGAATTTTGTGGGTTGGATTCTATTTTCCCTTCTTGCTGTCGTTTTGGATTTTTTTGGGTGTATTCCTTCAACCGAAAATGTCTAGTTTGTTTTAGGCGGTACTAACATGTTTACAGATCCCCCCTGATGCTTTCTGGCCTCGCGTAACGCAAACGAAAATGGAACAACTATTCCAAACAGTAGTCGACGGAAATCAGAACATGCTTCGAGTCTGGGCCAGCGGTGCATACCTACCAGACTTCATCTACGACATAGCCGACGAAAAGGGGGTTCTCCTCTGGAGCGAGTTCCAATTCGGAGACGCTCTCTACCCAGTCCATCCCGAATTCCTAGAAAATGTACGAGAAGAAGCAAACTACAACGTGCGGCGAGTGAACCATCACCCCTCTCTCGCTCTCTGGGCAGGCGGCAATGAGTTAGAGAACTTGGAACTGCCCGTCGCTGAAGCACTAGATCCCGGAAATGATCGGTATAAAAAGGAGTATGAACAGCTGTTCCTTGACGTGCTTCTCCCAGCTGTTTACGGGAATACGAAATCGATATCTTATATCCCCAGTAGTACCACCAATGGGTACTTGACACTTAACTTCAGCCTTCCAATCCCCATGATCCAGCGGTATGAGAATAAAACTGAAGGGTCTATATACGGCGACACAGATCACTACAACTACAACTCCGCGGTGGCTTTCAACCTATCAACCTACCCCATCGGACGCTTCGCCAACGAATTCGGCTTCCACTCCATGCCCAGTCTCCAAACATGGCGACAGGCACTTCCAGAAGACCAGCTCTCTTTCAACTCCTCCATTATCATGCTGCGGAACCATCATTATCCCGCCGGCGGGCCTTTTACCGATAACTTCGCCAACTCCAGCAAAGGCCAGGCGGAAATGACACTAGCTGTCGAACGACACTATCCCGTCCCTCAACTCTCCGATCCCATCGCCAACTTCTCCGCGTGGTGTCACACGACGCAGATCTTCCAAGCGGCCTTTTACCGCTCGCAGATTGCGTTTTATCGCCGGGGGAGTGGGAGACCGGAGAGGAATCTAGGGAGTCTGTACTGGCAACTTGAGGATATCTGGCAGGCTCCTACGTGGGCGGGTGTGGAGTATGATGGGCGGTGGAAGGTATTACATTACATCGCGCAAGACATCTACAAACCCGTTATCGTAGCGACGTATTGGGATTACGAGACGGGTGACTTAACGGGGTCTGTGTGTTCTGATCTTTGGTCTGCTGCTAAAGGGACGGTTACACTTGCTTGGTATGATTATAATGGGACTTTACTCGCGCCCGCAACGGATATGCCATTCGAAGTCGGGGCTTTGAATACCACGCAAATCCTACAAACTAACACCAATGAAATACCCTACAACCTCACAACCTCCCTCCTCAAACTGAACATCACCGCTACAGGCTCCCTCCCAAATACCCCACCTAACCAAACAACACAATTCCACCACGAATCCATCTTCCACGCCCTCTCCCTCGCTACCGTCACCCTCCAAGACCCGGGACTAGTATTGGAATACGATGAGGCAACGGAAGAGTTTGTAGTGATGGCTACGAAAGCCGTTGCGGCGTGGGTGTGGATTGATGTTCCCGAGGGAACGCTGGCGTGGTTTGGGAGTAATGGGTTTTGGCTGTTGAAAGGGGAAGCGAGGAGGGTTGGTTTTCGGTTGTGGAAAGGGGAGGAGGGGTGGTGGGGGGATGTGGGGGTGAGGAGTTTGTGGGATAATTTGGGGGTAGGGGGCTAGGTTAGAGAAGGGGAAGGGATATTAAGCTACTCGAGTAAAGAGTTGGTGGAAATAATGAATAGTGTTTTTAGCCGTAGCTAAAGCGATAGCTGGTGGTAGCTGGTGGTAGCTGGTGGTAGTGGTGGTAGTCATCGAAATATAGAGATAAGCGATCGGACTTTAGATACGGCCGTGGGCTCAACTCCGAGGATCACCCGTTCAGCCCCAACCTTTTTTCATCCCAAGTACTGGTAGGAGCACTACCTAGGTAGAGTGCCTCGAGTACCTCCGTAAGATATTCCAACTCATCTGCGCCAACCACCTCCACCCTCCCTCCCAATTTCGGCAAGAACGATGCCATGAATTTCATCGTTCAGGGCCCGTCCCCTTGGCTCCATCTTCGATATCTTCGATACACCCGCACGATCCTACCTATACCCACGCTCGCCACGCACACTCGCGCCATCCACATCTGGTACGCTGCTAGCTTAAAAGCGCAGAGAAATATCGACACGAACCGCAAAATCCTCAACTACAATCTCTTTAAAGAGTATGCGGATCCCAAAGAGGTCCAACTTGGCCTGTGGACCAAGGAGGAACCTGGGTCACGACCGGGTGTGTCATGGCTGTCGCTGGCAGATGTGCTACAGCAGCACTTGGGGCCCGGCAAAATTCTCGTGCCCAAATCCTATGTCGACGAGAATGTCAAAAACGAACGCCCGGGGGTGGCCCACTATTACATCAAAAACCTGAAGATGACGACTTACAGAAAGATCAAGCGGCACGACAGAGGCACCGGATCGAAAGAAATACGGATCAACCATGGGGCATCGACGTCATACAGGGAAAACTTGATGTCGAGGGCATGGCACTTTGCGAGTGAGCATATCCCCGTGGAATTCCATGTAGGGTTCAGCGATGGGAAGAAGGCGAGAAAGGTTGCTCGCCCTGGCGAGAAAGGGTTTGTGGAGACGATGAATGATCCCAATGAGTTACATCTACGACCTGATGTGACATTGAGGACGCTCCCGGAAACCGCATACATGGCCCTACCGCCTTCTTCTGATGGCCGGACGGAGGTTTGCTGGGTGGTCCGTACACTACAGCCAGGGGAAACTTACAGGTCGAAACTAAAGCTGATCCGCCACAAAACCGAGTTCATGGAGCACAAGCGCTTAGAGGTAGAGATAGGGGCGGAGGCAGAGATGCCACCGAAAGAAGAACGGTCCAAAGTATGGGGCGGATGGCGTAGCATACTAAAGCCCCCAGAGGCAGAGCGAGGGGAGATAGCACCGAAAGGAGAATGGTCCAAAGTATGGTTCCGATGGCGTAGCATACGAAAGCACCCACACCTAGAGGAAGAGACAGGGGCGGCAGCAGAGGCAGAGGCAGAGGCAGAGCGAGGGGGTATGGCACTGAAAGAAGAACAGACCAAAGGAAGGGAACGATCACGTAGATTACTAAAGCACCTAGAGGAAGAGATAGGGGCGGCAGTAGAGCCAGAGCCAGATGCAGAGCCAGAGCCAGAGCGAGGGGAGATAGCACCGAAAGAAGAACAGACCAAAGTAAGGGGCCGATTGAAAGTTACGGAAGGCTATCAATCTTTTCTGCGAGGACGAGACGCCATGTATAAGCGACTCGACAGGCAATTTCCCCTCATATGCCCAATAGTCAGACGTCTTGCACCTCCGCACGCACCATCAGAACAACTTTTAAAGTTGGCCCACTTGATTTCTTACAAACTCCCGCATGTTAGGAAACTTGCTATAGAGGACCCATCAGTCTACGAAGAAATTTGTGCCACCATGCGACTTGAAGAAACGAAGGATGAAGTCCAAGCTCGTATCCAGGAGCTGCTGCTGAAACTGGGACAGGGTGACGAACCCGCTGTTGAGCCCCTTCAGCGTTCGTCGAAGGTTCGACCTCCCAATGCTCCATTAACGCATCCACTTCTTCTTGGAACAAAAACCTTCGATCCAAAAGAACGTTATTGTTTTCGATGTGGCGAGGTGCCGTGTACTCGGGAGCATTCAAAATACTGTAATGCACCACCTGACAAGTGGCTTTCGAAGTGGGAGTCCGATATGCTATACGGTGAGGTTCTGAGAAAAAGAGGACCTTCACCTCACGGAACTGACAAGAAGAGTGATACGAAAAAGACGTTGGTTAGTTCAGTCGAGGAAGCCACACAGTCCTTCCAAACTCGTCCTGCGAATTGGCGCAGAATAGATGGTACGATCGACATTGATGCTTTCAGAGACAGTCTTCAGGAAGAATCATCATCTGCGGAGTCTTCTGAGATGGATACATCTGATTATGGCCCGGGACCCGACTTTCCCTTGGACGGCGTTGTGCGGCGAGTTGGAAATATTCAACCTTACCAAAGCCCAATAAAGGAGAAATCCCAAACCTATCAACAGGACTACAATCCTGTGCATAGATTTAATCTAGAAAACTCATGGCCAAGTGAAGACGTCAACGGGCAAGACTCGCCTTTGGGTGAAGAATCCAAGAAGATCCAAACAGTTGCCCCCTCCAAGGAAACCATTGAAGAACATACACGTCGTGATAGTTCAGCAAAAGAGAAACAATATGAGTCTCAAGCAAAGCCTTCAATTAGAGGAACAAACCACATAACCCCAGCTTGGGCCGTCAAGGAACCGGGAATCATCCGCACCCACATGGTAGGAGAACTTGACACTGTCCCAGCCGCAGACACAGCAGAACCACTTATGGACCCTTTTGCTGCTAAAAAGGCAGAACGTCTCCATCGAGAGTTTCATACGAGAGCACGTATGCTTCGACGCGAAGCTACCGAGTTGGAGAGAAAAACGCAGGAGCAGTTGGCGGAAGCGGAGAAGGAGAATGAGCGTTTGAAGAAGAAATTTGAGGCGATGCAAGTTGAGGCGGTACAAGGTCCTTCCGAGCGTTTGAAAACACTTCCTTCCAACGTTGTGAGGTTTATTTCGGATCCATGTTTCACGAAGCAAGAATTAAAAATGATGGAGGCACCGGAAAGGCTCGCTGCACTTAGGAGGGAGAATGGACTATTTCAACGGACGCTTGTTAGATATCACCAGTCGAAGGATGCCATTCCAGGTGCGCTAGCGTTTACGGGTCTAGGGGATATCAAGAAAGCAATCCGGAAACCTTTCAAGATGTTTAAGAAAGGAGCCAAAGGAGGACGTATGGAAATTAAGAGAGGATCCAGAGAAGGACGTACAAAAGTTAAGATAGGAACCGAAAAAGGAGGTTCAGAAAGGCCTGTTTGGCTCCAAAAGTGGATGAAGCGAATCGGCGTGGATGAATATTAAGCTACTGTAAATTAGAAAAGTAACTTTTCGGCTTGATTTAGTAAAAATACGTTTAGATTAAATTGTACTTTTTGTAAATTACAAGTTAAATTCTTCTTTTGATAGTTCGAATTATAAGAATATTATGAATTTATATATAATTTATAAGAAGTTACTTCTAGACTATATTTATAAAGAGTAATTTTTAAAATAATACTTCGAATTTCATTTATATAATAGTACTTCTATAATACTATAAGTTATATCTAATAATATAGTAATACTACCTAGGAATATCTAGACATATTGAATACTAAGAAAATAATATATTATTCTTAGAAGAGCTCTAGTTTATACCGGTATATTAGTAGCTAATTAGGCCGTATAAGTTAAAGACTTTTAATTTAACGACTAAAGGTAACGGGGAAGAAGGTAGTATAAGTATTAGGGGAGTTCTGGAATTTGGATTGTGAGACTTGGGCCTGTGTATAAAATGTGTATATATGGGTGGAATATCGAGTGTTTGTATAAGGTAGGGAATGATAAGATGATCTAGTGCGAAGGCTGTTTGGTACGTCTTGATATTGATAATGATAATGCCTTGGACATTTGATGCCTACTGGTTCTTTACAACTTGTATGTAAATCTCCAACTAAGGAGAGCGTGGGTTGACGATTCATCCCAGATCTTCAACTATCTTAGTTGTACAAGGCTTTCAAGATAATACTATCATAAAAGAATTGTATATAGCTTAACGACCATGACTCTTATGATGGGTCTGTGTGTGACAGTTTTTGATTTAGTGAATAAGGATTCGCTTAGCGAAGTTGCGGGTGTACCCTTCCGTAGATAGACAAATACCTAAGGAGTGCGAAGAGCGTCTCTCTTCCCTCCTTGCGAACAATCTATTCCTTGATCCCCACCATAACACTGTGTCAGAAATATTCCATTAACGTAGAAGTCCTCGTCAAGCAGCGCCAGCCAATATCTGTAGATTTCAGTCTCTTCCGGTCCATCGTATGCATTACCAGCACTCCCCTCCCCCAACTCCCATCTCCAAGACCTCTCCACCACCCTCGTGAACCCTTAATAAACTCCGCAACCTAACCACACCCAACACCACCCATCCCATCCCATCCCCCACACCAACCACAACTCCCCACCCTCATCTCACCGTCCCCCCAACTCCATCCTCCCAGCAAGCTGCTCACAAACCCCCCCAAAATACGCCCTCTCAACCTCACTCCACGCCCGTCTCACCCCTCCCCCCTTCACGACCTCCACCCCCCTCAAACTCTTCCGTCTCTTAGGCGCCTTCTCCTCTGCCTCGTCATCTTGTAAGATTACACCCTTTGCCAGGACCTCGCGCATGAATTGAAGAACGAGGTTGGGATCGAATCGTCGCTCTTTTGCGCGGCGGTAGAGGGTTGCGCCGATGGGACGGCCGTAGCAGAGGGCTTCGTAGGGGGTTGCGAAGGAGAAGATTTGGGGGGAGAGGAGGAGGGG